>JBBPBX010011282.1:15174-46242 GCA_038048925.1 Garcialebias charrua | reverse complement strand
GAAAGTTCATGCTCAATAATCCAGGTACCAAATCCAATAATTCTCAGTCGGGTCATCTGGACAGTTTCTTTTTTATAGAAATGTTTCACCCTCCATCTGGAGGGCTTCATCAGTCAGAGGAGTTCCAACAAACTGTTTCCCCACCCAGCAGTAAACACCTTAGGTGGACCAACCAGTTTTCTGGAGCCAAGATGGTTTCTGGGGGCCGTCTTTTTTATTCTGGTAATATTACAAGTTCATTATCATAATATTATGACTTTATTCTTGTGTCGTTGCTACTTTATTCTCGTAATTCTACAACTTTATATTCTCATAATACTACAACTTTATATTCTCATAATACTACAAATTTATTCTCATAATACGACAAATGTATTCTCGTAATATTACAACTTTATTGTTGTATGACTTTAATTCTCATAATTTCATGATGTTTCTCTCGCAATGCAATTTTTTTCTTAGCGTACATTATTTTGTACGGAGCCCCTAAAGGGACATGGGGAGAGAAAAAAAAAACAGATTCCTGAGAAACTAAGTCAGGATCCCGACTTAGTTTCTCGGGATCCCAACTTAATTTCTCAGGATCCCGAGAAAGTTTCTCGGGATCCTGAGAAACTAAGTCAGGATCCCGAGAAACTTTCTCGGGATCCTGACTTAGTTTCTCAGGATCCTGAGAAACTAAATGTTAGCTTGCGTGTAGCATCTAACAATTCGGTGAAAATCAACATTTTAGAATTAGTTTTTAGTCGGGATGTGATAACCGCTTGAATCGCGTTCTTTTAAGAGACAAATCGATGTGGTTAGACAGTTTAGATGGCTTTTATTGAGTTTTCTAAACTTGACAAAAATCTCAGTTTTTCTTGTGGGTTTAAATTGTACTTCGACTCAATGCAGCGCCAGGAAATGACGTCAAAAGTGGGCTGGTCGCAACGGCGTGCGTCACCACTTTCGGCGAATCAGCGCTCGCCTTACAGATACGACTGTGTAACTGACAAATCACAGCTCTCGTTTCATCCAGCTTCTTGTTTCATCCAATCACAGCTCGTAAACAGACGTGATTGACACGTAGCTTTAACGTTAACTTAGCACAGCAGAACACAACTTTACGGACTGTTTACAGCTCATAAACGCTCCACAACCATAGCAAAAATTTCTGGAATATGGCGGCACCACACAACACAAGCTAACTGAGCTTCCTAAGTAAGAACAGCAATTTTAAACCGTTGAAACTCAATGGACATCGATCAGCTTCAAGCAACTTTAAGAAACTAAGTCGGGATCCCAACTTAGTTTCTCAGGATCCCGAGAAAGTTTCTCAGGATTTTTTATTTTTATTTTCTCCCCATGTCCCTTTAGGGGCTCCGTAATTTTGCGTATTTTTTTTTTAGCTTATTAAAAAAATATTAATTTCAGCGTTGCCCTAATACTCCATTGTAGTTTTGGTTATGTTGTTTCAATTTAGAAATGTCTGTCAGTTTAACTTAAGTGTTAAATAAAATAAAAAATACTAAAATAAATACAAAGCAATTCAACTTTGCAGATTTTCACTTATTGCGTTGGGGTAACCTAACCCCCGCGGTAAACCAGGGACTACTGTACTCTGAAACATTCAGCTGAGTCATGTTAATAGACAAGATGTGAAAACAAGTCTACAGCAACACAACTCATTCCCTTCATTGCGTTTCTTTGAACTCGTCAAGAAACAAAAAAAAAATAAGCGCAGCCATATGAAAATGAACAAAACAGGATGAAGGGTCTTACTGTTGCTACTACACACACATGAAGTGAGAGCCGTCAGTGAGCTGAGGGGGTGTGGTGGGAGACTGTGGGAGGGGTGGGGAGGACGACGACAGGCTTCTCACTGCAACAAAACAGCAACATGTTGAACGCAGACACAAACAAATGAGAGAAAAACAGGTGGCGATCACTAAATGACAGCAATCAAACTTAAAATCAATGGAATTAATAAAAATCTTACAGAGTGTGTTAGGACAAATTAAATAGGTAGGCGCACACACACAGTGAAGCAGCTACAGTTTGTCTCTGAGCTCATGCATTTCTTTGATATAGTCGTCCTGTGTCTCCCTGCGTGGCCTCTGGAGACGTACCTGCTACCAGCTTGCTGCGTTTGGAGGCCTCTGCTGCCAGCTCGTAGGAGATATTAATCATCTTCTCTTTCTCCTGCACGGTGACCTCCTCTTCATTCTCATCTTCTGGGCTTAAAGCCAAACTAGGCAGCACATTGGGCATACTGGGAGAAACATACATGTGAAAGGAACATGTTTTAACAACAGCAAAACTTCCATTATATGCATTTTATAAATAAAATTACCAACTACTGTAACATTATTGTTTAAATGCACTGAAAGGTGCTGCCACCTAGAATAACATGTCCACAGCAGCTTAGAGAACTTTTTTTTGTTGCACATTTAAAATGACGTGCATGTACGGAAGGGTAGTGCTGCCACCTATTGAAAATATTTTTGGGGGCTTATGTAGTAATTACGTGATACGTATCACGTAATTACGTGATACGTATCACGTAATTACGTGATAATATGTAGTAATTACGTGATATTATGTAGTAAAAACGTGATACGTATGTAGTAATAACGTGATACGTATCACGTAATTACATGATATTATGCAGTAAAAACGTGATACGTATGTAGTAATAACGTGATACGTATGTAGTAATAATGTGATACGTATCACGCAATTACGTGATATTATGTAGTAAAAACGTGATACGTATGTAGTAATAACGTGATACGTATGTAGTAATAACGTAATACGTACGTAGTAATAACGTGATATGTATCACGTAATTACGTGATATTATGTAGTAAAAACGTGATACGTATGTGGTAAAAACGTGATACGTATGTAGTAACAACGTGATACGTATCACGTTATTACGTGATAAGTATAGATGTCCATCCACATGGTATCAGTCTTCTTTTCCTCATCCACAGGCACCATTACCCATAATGCATAGCGGAAGCCGGTTGTTTACAACTCTTGCGCTGCGGAAGATGGCAGTCATCCACAGTGCGAAGCATCATCAGTATCTCTCCATGGCTGCGTCTCAATTCAGGGGCTGCATCCTCATGAGGACCCAGCCTAGCTGGGCCGAGTAGGCCACGCACTCACAAGACCGGGTGGGCTGAGCGAAACTGCTGAAATGGGACGGTCTAGCCTTCAGGTTTGCCGGCCTTGAAGTGGGTGGGGCGTTCTCTTGAAGTGGGTGGGAAGTTCTTGTGTGCCGCTTGGTGTGTGTGGAAAGAGAAGGGACGCCGCTAAAATATATTAGTTAGCTGAATACATGTACAGTATTTTCTGGTGTATAGGTCGCACCTGTGTATAGGTCGCACCATCCAATTATTGCCAAAGAATCAGAAAAATCCCTAGATAGGTCGCACTGGTGTATAGGTCGCACCTACGTTTAGCTCTGCTGCAAATGTCTGCCACAGGAGCACACAGCAAGGCTTTTAAGAAGATTAACACTTAAAAACAATTGTTGTTTGATAAAAATTATAGCAAATATGTGTCTGAGCTGAACTTTTCCTTAATAAATGAACGTAATTGTGAAATGAGCTGGATTTAAAAATTTGTTTCACCGAAAGTGATAAAAAGCCATATATAGGTCGCACCTGTGTATAGGTCGCAGGCCTTGACAAAACCATAAAAAGGTGCGACCTATACACCGGAAAATACGGTATATATATTAGTGTTTCTGAGTTTACTGTTTGTTAAGAACTGATTACAAATCAGCTTATAAGGGGCGATCTGTTAAAACTCAGAGTGGACCTCCGAAACGCAAGTTGTCCATTAGCTCAGTTGGTAAATCAACTTGCGATTGGTGCAGAGATGCTTTTCTCGAAGCTGGTTCGAATCTCACTCGGTACGGTTAAAACTTATTTTACGTTTGTCTTTTATTGGATAAAAAAATGAGGACTGAGATTAAAAGGAAGGAGTTTGTGAAACTCCTTCTTTTTTTTTATCCAATAAAAGACAAACGTAAAATAAGTTTTAACCGTACCGAGTGAGATTCGAACCAGCTTCGAGAAAAGCATCTCTGCACCAATCGCAAGTTGATTTACCAACTGAGCTAATGGACAACTTGCGTTTTGGAGGTCCACTCTGGGTTTTAAAAGATTGCCCCTCAGAAAATCCTTGCTACGCACGTGTAAAATAATCTGATTTGTAATCAGTTCTTCAAAAACAGTAAACTCAGAAACACTAATATACTGTATATTCAGCTCACACATTTTTTTTTGTCGTTTCTGTAGTAAAATTTTAATGAGATATATTCGAGCTGAGGTTGTTTGAGATGACTAAATAAAGGTTGAATGAATATTCGCGCTGAGGTTGTTGTTAAAACGAGCTGATGACTCAACAACACGCAGCAGCTCCGACTCTGCACGCAGAAAGTCCCACCCCCGCAAAATCTCTGCTGGCGCTATGAATTCTGGGATAGCCTCCGTCTTGAAGGATTCACGAATGCATCCTTCGATTTCGGCAGGAAGTAGGCCGCATTCCTCGGCCGCATGAGGAGGAGTCTTCGAATTGGGACAGTCCTCCGCGCGGGGCAATGACGTATGCGGCCGACAAATGCGCACTCATGAGGATGCAGCCCCTGAATTGAGACACAGCCCATGTTTTAGACCAAGCAAGAAGTAAAACTTGATCAAATTCTGCAAATTAGCCATAGTTAGCATGCAGGCAAAAACCAGCGTATGGGCAAACTTGCATTATGGGTAATGGTGCCTGTGGATGAGGAAAACAAGACTGATACCATGTGGATGGACATCTATACTTATCACGTAATTACGTGATACGTATCACGTTATTACTACATACGTATCACGTAATTACGTGATACGTATCACGTAATTACGTGATACGTATCACGTTATTACTACATACGTATCACGTTTTTACTACATAATATCACGTAATTACGTGATACGTATCACGTTATTACTACATACGTATCACGTTATTACTACATACGTATCACGTTTTTACCACATAATATCACGTAATTACGTGATACGTATCACGTTATTACTACATACGTATCACGTTTTTACTACATAATATCACGTAATTACTACATACGTATCACGTAATTACTACATACGTATCACGTAATTACTACATACGTATCACGTAATTACTACATATCACGTAATTACGTGATACGTATCACGTAATTACTACATAAGCCCCCCAAAATATTTTCAATAGGTGGCAGCACTACCCTTCCGTATACAGTAGAGCAGGCGAGTGGTGGAGCTATCTGTTAGCTTCCTGTGCTACAATCTGAGCTTCTGTGGAGTACTCCAGAAAGGAGGTTCAACACTGAGGTTATCCAGACATTTAGAGTTAGCTTGTGGCCTGGAGTCTGGGTTTTTAGTTCCAGAAAGACTGATGGTATTACATTAATAAAACTCACATTTTCTTAACCTTCAGATAAGTGCATGAAATGAAAAGCTATCCTCAACGGAGCTCTGCTATCTGGATTCACCATGGCAACCGCAGAAACAAACAGGACGTTTCTGAATACCAAGCACTGAGGCGCACAATGATGACATCACAGCTCAGCAGTGCTCTTCAGTTTACCTCAGAGCTTTGATTAATATAGAAAGTTATTGATAATAATTTAAATTTTCCACATGTAGCTCAGTGTTGTGGTCTATTCCTGAGGTTGCAGGTTCAAGCCCAGGCTGCATTAGGAAGGGCACCGGGTGGAAAACAATTGCCAAATCCTCCAGAAGAGAGTAGCCAAAAGAAACTCATTGTTAACAGTCAAAACAATTAACAAAATGAAATGGGCCACATTTCTCTTGAAAAACTTAGTGAAACTGTTGAATATGTTTTCAGAGAAACGGGCCGTAAAGTGGGACACAAACCCACAAACTGATTTAGATTCACTGTGAAAACACAAGTTGTTTACATAAACAAATAATGTCATCATATGGCCAATATCAATAGATGTTTATGAGAGTTTTCTTGTATGTGGGGTGAATTATTTTCTGTTTACTGGTTTATGCTTTCTGCTCAACCATTATAAGTCTTAAGCGCCGTCAGCTCCAGGCACTGCCCCTGACTAATTTAGCGTATGTAATAATTAGTCCCCTTTTATCCTAGCGGTGGGGGGCTGTTTGAAAACAGGTATGGTAAAAAAAAAAAAGAAAAAAAAAAAAAAAAAAAAAGAAAAAAAAAACGTATTTATCACACTATAAGGCACATCAAGCAAAACAGTCAGATAAGTCAAACTTTATTCAACTCATTCACAGTAACTCAACATTGTTCAGTTGTAACACATAAAATCAGTTCCAGGTCAGTAAGCACAACCAGAATTAATACATAAGGTGCACCTGAGTATAAGGCTCACTGTCGATTTTTGAGAAAATTAAAGGATTTTAAGTGTGCCAGTGCCTCATAGTCCAAAACATATGATAGATTAATATTTTATTATTTAAATTAATGAGTTAGTAAAGTGTAAAGAATTTGTTTTTCTTTCGGCTGCTCCTTTCTTCAGAGGTTGCTACAGCGAACTATCTTGTACGAAGACTTGACAATTGTTTTTACACTGGATGTCCTTCCTGACACAACCACAGACCATGGAGCTACCACAGCCCTCTGTGTGGAGCAGAGAGCTGCATCTAGGGTGTCCAGGAGAGCAGATGGTGGGGGTTAAGAGCCTTGCTCAAGGGCCCAGTGAGGAGAGCAGATGGTGTGGGTTAAGAGCCTTGCTCAAGGGCCCAGTGAGGCAAAGAATGTTAGATTTTATTTCTTCATCTGCCTCTGGCCACATATTTTATTTCATTAGGATTTTAGTGTAATATAATAACCACTAAATCCTAATGAAAACCATTTAATCGTTCAACACCATATTTGAATTGAACTGCTGAATTTGTTTTTCATCATCAGTTATGAAGGCAGCAACTCTTTAGACTATTAAAATCAGAGAAGGACATTTTTTATTTGGACCATGAAATCAGGCCAGTGGACAGATACGTAAACTTTGTTACTGGAACACCAGTTACGAGGGTGGACCTTTGCAGGGTAAAGGTTAATTGATGTAAAGATATTTTAAATTCTTAATGCTGCATTTGATGACTTTTTAAAAAATGAGGATCAAATAGATGTGATTTTTTTTCTAGTTTTGAGTGGTAATTGTGAAAAGATGTATTTACTTGGCAACGTAATGTTTGCTAATTTTATCTCAGCGTGATGAACAGACTTGGTTCTGACGAGAGCAGCACGTCTGAGGTGTTAGACAAGTGTGGCTGGAGAATGTTACTGAGATGAATTAATTTACCACATTTTTTGGATTATAAGGCACATTAAGCGAATCAAAACAGTCAGATAAGTCAAAATTTATTCAACTCATTCACAATAACCACAGAAAATTGGTTCGAGGTCAGTAAGTGCAACCAGAATTAAGACACCCTAATTATAATGCTCTCTGTCAATTTTTGAGAAAATTAAAGGATTTTAAGTGTGCCTTATACGGTAGTCAGAAAAATACAGTACCGGTAATTAAAAGTGATACTGTTAAAAAAAAAAAAAATCTGGGAATCAGAGCAAATCCGATCTAGGAGGGAAATACGTTCTTGACGTCAGACATTATTAAGTAATCAACAGTTTATCTGATTAACTCTAATTTCTCCACATATCGGCGGTCTGCCAGAGAACTTGTAGGGTTCAGGTTAAGTAACACTTCAAAGCTGTGAGTCCTGATTTTGTGCAAATATTCAGATCATTAAACTGGGTGAGTCAGTAACCGACCAGTTCTAATGGCACATTCATGGTGTGTTCAAAATGTGGGACATGACGCCCTTATCCATCGAATGGGTTAAAAATAAACTCATGTCAGATGGCTGCTTCAGACGAGGACCAGTAGAAATGTGTTTTCCTTCCATAAACCTGCCATCGAGCAGGTGTACTCCACAGAGTCTGTAACCACAGTGACTCACAGTTTCATTTAACTTTCTTTCTCAAAGGGAAGATTCAGAGCGTCCCTGAACTCAAAGCTTTGGCTCAACTTGCTTTCTGAAATTCCTCCCTGATCTCTAAACCAAATCTTATCAGTTACATCTGAATATTTTGCTGCTCCCTTGATTTTTTTGAAACCAAAGGATCATTTTATAACATCTAACGCCCGACTGCACATTTATGATGACGCACAGCAACGAGCAAATCAAAGCATGTGGGTTTGTTTACCTGTTTTTTGCTATAAGGGCTTTGATGCGGTCAACTTTCCTCTGCTTATCAGCCTCCTGCTCAGGACTTAAAGGCTCCTCAGGGTCTGATTCAATGTAACGCTCCGGAATCAGCACTTTGTCGGGCACAGAGAGCTGAAATAGAACAATCAGGCACACAATGGGCATGTCATGTAATGAGGTGATCTGCACGTCACAAATAAAGCAACATACAACGCTAAATAAAACATTAAAAACAAGTACCGTATTTTTTGGTGTATAGGTCGCATTGTCCAATTATCACCAATAGATTGGAAAAATCCCTAAATAGGTCGCACCGGTGTATAGGTCGCACCTACGTTTAGCTCTGCTGCAAATGTCTGCCACAGGAGCGCACAGCAAGGCTTTTAAGAAGATTAACACTTAAAAACAATTATTTGTTTGATAAAAATTATAGCAAATATATGTCTGAGCTGAACTTTTCCTTAATAAATGAACGTAATTGTGAAATGAGCTGGATTAAAAAATGTGTTTTGCCGAAAGTGATAACAAGCCATATATAGGTCGCAGGCCTTGAAAAAAACATAAAAAGGTGCAACCTATACACCGGAAAATACGGTAGCTGTAAATCCTACAAATTCAACATACAATGTAGGGTTTTTGGTTTATGCTCTGTTTTAGTAAAAACTACGCATGTAATATGTGGAGCACACATTACGGTATATGACAACATGTTGTCATATATAATGCGTGCTCCACAAAATGGGTTCAACAAAGCGTAATTCAAATGTCTGATTTTCATTATTCACGCTGAATAATCTCATGTTGACCAAATTCATAACTGAAAGCATAAAAGCAAATTATTGTTTTTGAAATACGAGAAGATTTCATGTCAAAATGTGCTGAATTATTCAAAGTGTTCAAATGTCAATCTTTGCTGAAGCTCCTCTGACTGGGTGACGGTCTATTATTTGGGCCGTCTTGACTTGATATTTTTATAGACACAGTTTCCTCTTCATGTACAGTTCATGAGGGTATATACAGAAAATCTTAAGTTAAATTTAATACCCTTTAAAACCCCGCAGACACCCTGTTCATACATCAAAACAAACACAACGTGATAACAGAAGCATTGATATCTACAACATTTAAATTAGTCTGAGTCACAGACTGTGCCTTGCCTCTCGGTCAAGGTTGAAATCCGCCTGGGTGGATTCTTTGAGACGAGCGATCTCCTCTGAGGGCGTCTCCTGCTCCCTCACCACCTCCTGGTGTCTCAGGGAGGCCTCCAGCTCCTGGATGTCAAAACTCATCAAGTCATCTCTGCGCCTCACTTGGGACTAAAGGCGTAAACCAAACGAGAGCCATGTATGAAAACTGAAACGACGTTCACTTGATTTGACTGAACAGATCAGACTTCAGTAGGTGTGCTGGCCATCAAATACCTGCAAGGTGCGGAAATGATTTTCTTTAGTGGTGAACGAGTGACTGCGAGAAGGAGTGTTCTCCAGGCTGCCACCCCGGACGCCGGCTGCTCTTTTCTTCTCCCTGAGGGTGCCTAGCTGGTGGCGACGGATCCTCTCCATCTGCTCTTCCACACTCATTCTGGGTCGAATAAGCTCCACGGTGCACAGCTGCTGATCTGCTGCACTGTGTGGACGCTCCTGGCAAAACATGGGAATAAAGAACTAAGTTCCTCTTATAAAAATAAAATTTAAACAAATACCTTATTTTTCACCCTATAAGTCACAGTTTTTTTGCATATTTCACATGCCCTGCGACTTATACGCTGAAGCAACGTATTTATGGATTTTTTCCCCCATATTTATAAAACAAGTTTTGGTTGAGATATGACTGTTTTCATTCATTCTGACTGAAAATATTGAACACTACCATTTTCTGCTGCTAGATGGCACTCGAGTGCTATCTAACGGCTGAAATACTTACCTATTCCATGCCATTGTATCATGTAAAAGGTAAAAGTGGCCATTACGGTAATGACACAGTCGGCTTGCCGTAGCCTGCCACCATCGTCTGCCTGGAGCAACCGTCAAATCAGCTGCATTTCTCTGCACCGCCCCGGAGAAATGCAGCTGATTTGACCACTGAAGTGCATTTATTAAGGAAAAGTTAGACTGAGACATACTTTTACTATAATGTTGAGCAAACAAATAATTGTTTTTAAGTGTTAATCTTGTTAAATTCTTGTTAAAGTCCTCCCGTGGACGCCTCTGCAGCCGCCATTTGGCAGCCAATCAATTTTTGGCACAACACCGGCCCACATTTCTGGGTTGTCACCGGTGCGGTGACACATAATAGACGTGGCATATTTATGGATTTTTTTTCCTTCACTTTAGATAGATGCAGATCTAAGGCTGGAATCTCATATCAAAACAGTTGTGAGATCTAGCTTTTTTCACTTAAGGCAGTTAGCTAAAGTGAAACCCATTCTTCCAAGGCAGCATTTTGAAACTGCAATCCATGCATTCGTGACCACACGACTGGATCATTGTAATGCACTTTATGCTGGCATAAGTGATTCATGCATTTCCCAGCTTCAAAGGGTTCAAAATGCTGCCGCACGACTTTTAACAGGTACACGGAAATTTGACAGTATTTCCCCTGTTTTGGCCTTTTTGCATTGGTTACCAGTATATTATAGGATTCACTTTAAGATACTTTTATTCGCTTTTAAAGCTCTAAATGGCCACTCTCCTCCTTACTTGACTGAGCTGCTAAATTTTTACAGTCCTTCCCGTTCTGTCAGATCAGCTGACCAGCAGTTTCTGAAGATCCCAAAATCTAAGCTTAAGCTCAGAGGTGACCGTGCTTTTTCTGTGATTGCCCCTAATCTCTGGAACGATCTTCCGAGTGACATAAGACAGCTAGGCCTCTTCCGTTGCTGTTTTTATGTCTCTTCTTAAAACTCATCTTTTTTTCTTTGGCTTTTGGCGCAATCCGAGATGTTTGATTTTGTTTTATTGTGTGAAATTTTATTATTTTAAGTGTTGTTGTTATACCTGACAGTGCTGGGCAGCGCTAATCCAAAAATTAGTTCCGCTATTTCTAAAGCACTTATTGATTTATTTAGGTCCGCAATTTCAAAAGCACTTATGTATTAGCAATGCTAGCGGACGCTAATGCTAACACTCTAACCGCCATTTTGAACAGGGCAAATGCGAAATACTTTTTTTAATCCAGCAGATTTGACTATTTGAACCGGTTAAGCTCAGAAAAACCTTGTGCTATAAAGTCAGTGACGGCGGAAAATACAGTATGCACTTTAAAGCAACACAAAGATAAAAGCACACATAATTTTAGAATACTGTACTGTGTTTGATAAGGACAAAAATAAAAGAATGACCTCAAGGTAAAGCTACTTTTTCACAACACTTTGAAATTACTGTCACAACATTCAGCGCTGCGGCACAAATATTTAGATTCATTTTGCAAAGCTCAAGTTCTTGTGTTTGGTGTGTGTAGTCAAACGGTGTCATGCTCTGGTCAGGTCAGAGTACACAAAGCAGCATTCACTGACAATACCAGGTACTGCTGGATATACTCTAAACCCAACCAAGTAGAACTACCTCTGCAAACAGCATACACTGGAAAAACTTAACTTTTATAATTGTTAAATGGCCCATTAACGTTTGCTTTCTTTGAACTGAACCAAGCAAAAGTCCAAATCCCCTGACGGCTGAGTGCTCACACGCTCAACCTGACACACATGGGTGCACTCAGAGGGCTTAGGGGGGTGCTTGTTAATGCCTGAACAGGAGAAGCTGAAGATGTGACAATGTTAATTTTCAGGTTGGTGCCCTGCTGGAGGACTGGCAGATGTGGACTCGTTATTTAAGATCTGAGAACCCAAGCACTTGGTCCGTGATGCAGTCAAAGTGACACAGAGCTCATTTATATTATAATCATCTTTCTATAAGCAGAAGCTCATGCAGACATGCTAAAACCAGGGCACACCCTACCACTAATCACATGGTTCGCATACGTAAGATGATCGTGTTTGAGGCTGAAAACTGTATAAACAACGCTTGGCATCTATTTTCTGAGAGCCCGAGTCACGGCGCGACCATGTGAACACGGGCCTGCTGCACAAGTTACACTCCGTCAGCAAGGGAGTAAACACGTTGAGACAACTGGGTGGTGTCCAGTTTACATCTGTCCACAGAGGCTTACAATCATACGATAACAAGGAAAAGAAAATAAGAAGGGGAAAAAAAGAATTATTGCTTTTTTTTAGTTCTTTGCAGGTAGAAACAAACATTTCATCAAGAACTCAGGTGAAGTGACTCACCGTCCTGGGGTCAGGCTTCCTGGTCTTCCTTAAAGTTACATACGAGGCTATAGATAAAGACTCAGGCACTGGAGATTTGGTTCTGGGTGGGACAATGCCGACTGGGTAAGACATGCCTGACCACACAAAGACATAAGAGGTGACCGTGAGCTTCCACAGATGGAATATAAAATAAAAAAGTTAACAGCAAAATTATAGATAACTATTTATTCAAGAGTAAAGCAAACTAGCACATAAACCCATACTTCTTCTACAAGGCAGAGAAATTAGTTACACGTTTCATTAATTTGTATACAGTACTTTTAGAAAACGTGTTGTTTTAAAGTATTTATGTAATGTCAAGTAAAAGTAATAGTTGGCTCATTTTTACTCAGTAAAACAAACAGGTCATGTGACTGGAGGTAAAACTGTACAATGTAAAGAAAATAAATGGCAGTCCAAGCATAGAGCAACTGCTGGGCAACAAACAGATAATTACAGGTAGTCCCCGATTTACGAGCGAGATCCGTTACAACGAGGCGCTCGTAAACCGGAAATCTCGTAATTTGGAACGGCCGCCATTTCGCTCGTAAATCCGGAAATCCGCTCGTAAATTGGAACGGTTTTCGCTAGCGCACCTAAAAACACTCTATTTTCATCTAAAAACTACTTTTGAGTGCATAAAAATGATCGGAAACGTGTGTTTATATGCTTAACTTGCTAACTGAAGTGAAAAAACACATGAAAACTCAGTATTTTTTTCGTTTTTTCCAAAAATGTGCAGCTCGTAAGTCTGGAACCTCGCAGATCAGAGCGCTCGTAAATCGGGGACTACCTGTAGACAGACTTTGTGAAATATTGAACTGGATTAGGTTTAAACAATATCAACCACCAAAATTATCTTAAATTTGCAATAAAACATTTTGCATGAATATTGAAAATTCCACGTAAGACAAGTACTGTCTTAGAAATAACACAAACACACACACATATATATATACTGTACCTGTATACTGTATATGTGTGCATGTATGTATGTACCGTATTTTCTGGAATATAGGTCGCACCCGAGTATAGGTCGCACCATCCAATTATTGCCAAAGAATTGGAAAAATCCATATATAGGTCGCACCTACGTCAAAATGTGGACCGTGTTTAGCTCTGCTGCAAATGTCTCTTCCACAGGAGCGCACAGCAAGGCTTTTAAGAAGATTAACACTTAAAAACAATTAATTGTTTGATAAAAAATTATAGCAAATATGTGTCTGAGCTGAACTTTTCTTTAATAAATGAATAATTTTAGCAGGATAAACACCTAAAAAATATATTTGTTAGCTGACATTATTGTAAGAGTGTGTCTCAGTTTAATTTTTGTTAATAAATGATTACAAATCAGCTTATTTTATAAAAAGCCATATATAGGTCGCACCTGAGTATAGGTCGCAGGCCATGAAAAAAATGATAAAAAGGTGCGACCTATAGTCCGGAAAATACGGTACTGGTGCCGGTCATAAAATTAGAATAGCATGAAAAAGTTGATTTATTTCAGTAATTCCGTTCAAAAAGTGAAACTTGTACATTATATTCATGCATTACACACAGACTGATATATTTCAAATGTTTATTTATTTTTTGTTGATGATTATAACTGACAACTAATGAAAACCCCAAATTCAGTATCTCAGAAAATTAGAATATTGTGAAAAGGTTCAATATTGAAGACACCTGGTGTCACACTCTAATCAGCTATTTAACTCAAAACACCTGCAAAGAACTTTAAATGGTCTCAGTCTTGTTCTGTAGGCTACACAATCATGGGAAGACCGCTGACTTGACAGTTGTCCAAAAGACGACCATTGACACCTTGCACAAGGAGGGCAAGACACAAAGATCATTGCTAAAGAGGCTGGCTGTTCACAGAGCTCTGTGTCCAAGCACATTAATAAAGTGGTGAAGGGAAGGAAAATATGTGGTAGAAAAAAGTGTACAAGCAATAGAGATAACTGTATGCTGAGAGGATTGTGAAACAAACCCATTCCAAAATGTGGGGGAGATTCACAAAGAGTGGACTGCAGCTGGAGTCAGTGCGTCAAGAACCACCATGCACAGACGTATGCAAGACATGGGTTGAATGGAATTACTGAAATAAATAAACTTTTTCATATTTTAATTTTATGACCAGCACCTGTATGCATACCTCAGTGCATACAGACAGTTGTCTGAGACTAAATATATAAACTGAATGATATTTTTACATATTGCAGTAGTGTTTTATTTTATTTTATGCTATGCTTCAGAATTAAAAATGACTTAAATGGGAAATTGTAAAGTAAGTTTTTGCATGTTTCTGTTAACGGCTGGGTCAACTCTTAAATATCAAAAGAAGTGGGAGTTTTACAAACAAAGTCAACATTTAAAGTTACTCAGGCAAAACTGCATTCAAATGTCAACAAGAAACCCTGACACCATATCAGTATTTTCCTGTAATGCACCTTTGTTTCCAGCATATTCTCTGTCAGACGGGTGTTCAGATCGGTCCTCTCCGTTGTTCTCATCCACCTCGGCCACTGTGGTGAGCTCTGGTTCACTCTTATAAAGCCTGTAGTCTGGCCCCTGCCAAATGACAAACAGGTTTAACACACAAACAAAGGCTTTCACACAAAATGTGCAACGTCTGCTAACAAACTGACATTTACTACAGTGAGAAAACAGAAATGTCAAAACAAAAGATACAACTTAAAACAAGTAATTTTAGTTCAACAAAACGTAAGCATCAGGAAACACATTCAAACTTGGATACGGATTAAAACATGGAAGATAATAGCTTATTTCTATTTATGCAATGAAAAAAAAAAAAAAAAAACAGAAGCGAGACTTCAGTTACACAGCTAACGTAAAAAAATGAGTCATGGCAGTATGTTGAACAAAAGCAGAAACGATCCAAATTAAAAAATTAAAATAAGACACTCTGACACATGACGGTGAGTTATGACATGTGATGAAGCAGCTGGGGGGAGGGTCAACCACGGGGCCAACAGGTCAACAAGCTTACGCTGTGCGCGCCATTCCTGTGGTTGTTCTTTCTGTCCTCTGGCCTGTGGAGGGACGAGGGGCGCACACCAGCATGAGAGGCTGGAGGGGGCACGGCGGGGGAGTTGGGCTCGTAGGAATGGGGTAGGGGCGGCCGCGGGGGTACAGAGCCCTCTTCCTGGGGATTAAACAGGGCATTACAGGACATGAAGCTGGGTGACACGTGGTGCCACCGTGCAGGATCAGAGCAGCAGCCATCTGGTGCATTTGGCCCACTGGAGGAGCAGGACAGCTGATCAGCCTGAGAGAAGGCTCCACATTATTACTGCTTGATGGATACATTCACCCAGAGGCCAACAGAACACAACTGAGTGGTAACATCATCATCCATACTAATAAAAAGAATGTGTGTAAAAGGAACAATTTACTTTTTTAAAGTGGGGCTCTGTTGAGTACATTGTCAGTATCTTACCTGCAGTAGATACAATCCAGAGCAAAATTCTCATGAAGGTGAAGTACTGAGAGCAGGGCCCAGTCAAGAGCAAACTTCCATCATTTCAGACAAAAACCTAAAGCATTTTCTATCAGTCTGAGTGACCAGTTATGGTCTGCTGTGGTTATGGGGCCAAGATGGTGTAGAGGCAGGGCTGCTGACTTGGGACCCGAAGGACACAGGTTCAAACCCCGGCCCCGGCCACTACACACCTTGGGGTGTCTATGAGTGCACACCTATTTCCCCAGCTCCCCGGGCGCTTTCTATGGCTGCTCACTGCACCACCTGGTGGTGGTTGGGTTAAATGCAGAGACGAATTTCGTCTTGTATGGGAAACATACACAGATGACAAAAATGTGACATTTATTTTATTTATTTATTTTATTATATATTGATTATATATTAATAATTGTTCACACTGTCACTTTTATATGAACCAGTTTTCTACTTTGTTAGCATTATGTGTGAAGTGCCTGCTAAAATATTGTACAACTGTTTTTTTTTTCATTGTTTTTTTTATCACTAGTCAGTTCTGCTCTTTAACCAGCAAATTTTCACCAGGCTCCTTCAAATGTCCTCCTATTTTCCCCACATATTGCTTCCTTAATCACTAGTTTTTACAGTCTTGTAGTAGTTGTTAGGGATTCAACTGTGAGTCAATACTTACTAAATATGTTTGGTAACCTTTATACCGCACATGAAGCGACACCATCATTTCTTGAGCATCATCAAGGAAACAGTGAAATTGTAAACCACTTGCAAGAGACAAGGTGTGAACGTACAAAGTATTTATGCTTGTTTGAACTGTCATAAAAGTGGGACTCTGCTCCTGTTAAAGCTCTGTTCTAAATAACATTTAACTTGACAAGTCCATGAGAATTTCTCCCCAATTTTTCAATTTGGGATCGCTTTGAAAGCTGTCTACTGCAGGTAAGATGCTGACTACTGAATAATTTCACAAAAACCCAGTTCAACAATCTAGTTCAACTAACAGTTATTAGTGTTTTCTATTCTATAATATATATAAAAAAAGAAATACCAAAAGAAAACCTTGGACATTTTTGATAAATAATTTTAGCTGTTAAACATTTGGTCCAAACACAATTTAAAGATCTTTGACTGATCCAGATATGCCATGTTGTCTCAAAAATAGAACGCTAATAAGTTAGTTTTCTTGTTTGTGGAGCTTCACCTCATTTTTGAGCTTATTCAAGTTGGTTTGGGGTCCAGAGAAGCCCATCCCCTCCACAGCGTTTCTCTGAGCTTTGTTTTTACTGAGCGCTTCCATCACATCTTGAATCCTCCACAGCTCCTTTTGGATGCGAACGTGCTGCTGACTGGGAGGCTCCGTCTGAGCACACAGAGGGGAAACATTTATAAATCGCTTTTGAAGTTCTGAGCATAATTTTGTAAAATAATGTGTAAAAAAATAAAATAACGTGATGCATTAAAACAAGTAACTGCTATAGTGAAATGTGTCTGCTAAAGTGTCCAACATTGATCGAGTCTCTTCAGTCTGTGAGAAAAATTTACTAAATAAAACAGCAGCAAGCACAAGACAAAAAAAAAAAGGTTTAAGTTTGAAGGGACAACCAGGTGATCAAGGAGCATTAGAAGAAGATATACATTAATAATGTTATAATTACAATATAAGATATATATTGGTTTCAGGAAAAAACACAGCACAACAACTGCTTCTATGAAGGTTCTGAATGATGTTGTTGAAGCATTGGATGCTAAGGACTATTGTCATGGGCGTAGCCAGAATTTTGTGGGGGGCGGTTCGTTTTAAAGGAGAAGTTGACAATGCTAAACTAATGTGGCTGGATAGCTCAACTGATAAAGCGTCTGCCTTCAGTCCCAAAGCTCGTGGGATCAAGTCCCGCATGGTACAATGTTTTTTTTTTTTTTTTAATTCATTCCAAATTAAAAAAGCACAAGAAAACTATTTACAAAACAGCAAGGAATAAAACAATGCATTAAATGAAAGGAATCAGACGAAGAAAATAATCTTATCTGCCCCTTCTCAAACTATTTTTTTTTCAAACACTCTTTTATTGGATAAAAAAAGAAGAATGTGTTAACCACAGCCTGTGGTTAACACATTCTTCTTTCTTCACAGGCATATTAACTACTTTTTTTATCCAATAAAAGACAAATGTAAAATTAGTTGTTTGAATCGAGTGTTTGAAAAAAAAATAGTTTGAGAAGGGGCAGATAAGATTATTTTCTTCGTCTGATTCCTTTCATTTAATGCATTGTTTTATTCCTTGCTGTTTTGTAAATAGTTTTCTTGTGCTTTTTTAATTTGGAATGAATTAAAAAAAAAAAAAACGTTGTACCATGCGGGACTTGATCCCACGAGCTTTGGGACTGAAGGCAGACGCTTTATCAGTTGAGCTATCCAGCCACATTAGTTTAGCATTGTCAACTTCTCCTTTAAAAGTGGGCGGTTCGTTCGAACCCCCCGAACCCCCCTTGCCTACGCGCATGATTGTGCTGCACTTTTCTTAGACCTGTCTAAAGCTTTTGACACTGTGGATCATAACATCCTGTGTCATAAGCTCTCAGAAATCGGTTTCTCTGATCACACCATCGGTTGGTTTTCTAACTATCTTTCCAATCGGAGGCAATGTGTTCAACATAACGGTACTTCTTCCAGCTATTTAACAGTTAAAAATGGTGTACCACAAGGCTCAGTTTTAGGACCAACTCTCTTTACAATCTACATAGCTAATGTAGGTCACTGCATCCCTGATGCATCCTTACATTTCTATGCTGATGATACAGTTGTTTATTGCCGAGCTAAAACAGTAGCTAAGGCTTTCCAGTTACTACAATCCGCTTTTGACATCATCCAGTCAGATTTGTTCCGTCTCAAACTTGTCCTAAATGCTGATAAAACAAAAGGGATGTTTTTTTCAAATAGGAAGGCGGTTCCAGCAGATCCTCCTCTGATTTTATCTTCAAATGGTGTCCCTATTGAGTTTGTTGATTCCTATAAATATCTGGGTATCCTGGTCGATTCACATCTCTCTTTTAAACTCCACGTGGAAAACCTAGTGAAGAAACTGAAAGTTAAACTGGGTTTCTTTTTCAGAAACAGATCATGTCTAACACTGAATGTTAGGAAACGCCTTGTATCTGTGACTTTCCTTCCCTCCATTGATTACCATACCATACCATACCATACCATTTTATTTATAAAGCACTTTAAACAGGAACAAGTCCACCAAAGTGCTGACGGTGACATACGGTGACATTCTCTACATGAATGCTCCTACAAGCACCCTGCGGATGTTGGATGTGGTCTATCATGGTGCACTAAGATTCATAACTGGTTGTGATTATCGTACCCACCACTGCACCCTGTATTCACTGGTTAACTGGACATCATTAACCTCACGCAGACTCTTCCACTGGTACATTTTCATCTTTAAATCACTTCTTGGTCTGCTGCCCTCATACATCTCCTCCTACATGTCTTTGCGTGAGTGCAGCTACAGCGTGCGCTCTCAGGACATGATTACCTGCAGTGTTCCGTCAGTGAGGACTGAACTTGGAAAAAGGGCCTTCTCCTACTCTGCTCCTGCTTCATGGAATATCTTACAAAAAGATCTGAAGCTCTCGACCTTGACTTCTCTAAATGGTTTTCAGAATCTGTTGGAATCCTGGCAAAAACCAATGCAGATTTGTTCCTGTCTTTGATTTTATACGTCTACCTTATAATGTTTTGCTAGTTTTTTGATACTTTGTTAAAAAAAAAAAAAAAAAATCTTTTGTTTTTTTCTCTCTTTTTGTTTTCTATTGTTTATTGTTTGTTTGTTTATTGTTTAATGAAATTCTATCACTGCTGTTCATTGTTCTTTAGTTTTAGCAGGTCGCTTTCGTAAATGAGCCCATGAGGTTCAAAAGATTTACCTGACTAAATAAAGGTTGAATGAATACATCAATAGGGATGTGCGATATGGCATAAAATTCATATCACAATATGTAATGTGAAGGGTGGCAATAACGATGTACTGTATATCACAATATGTTTTGGTATAAAACTTGCCATGGGAATGAACAAAAAAGCATAGGGTGTCCTTTTGCCATCATTTATTTTGAAAACTGTTATACCACAAAATAATCTCAATTAAGAAAATTCCACTACTAGGTCCAGAGAGTTTTTAAAATAAAAACCAAATCAAGTATTAGGCTTGTTTCTTGTAGTGCAAAACAGTGCAAAATATATCCAATGTAGTTTTAGCCATATGTTTTAAACAAAATAATATGTTGTTAACTCTCAACAGTTTCCAGTATTCTCCCTTAATAAATGAACACTAACAGAGCAGCATTTTACACTGAAGCACTTCACCCTCCAACCCTATAGTGGGCGTCTCCTTCAGCTTTAAGGAGAACTGACACAAAATGACGACCAGTTTCCTCTGAGGCTTTGACCAGAGGGTCTCGCAGTAAAATCACACAACACAGTGTTCTGTTCACATATCAGAGAGCAGGTTTCTCTAAAGCTGACCAACACTTACTTTAAACAGGAAAAAAAAAAAAACTTTCAACAGAACACAGCGTTTTACGCATGCGTCTGAATACAGCAACACTATGGCAAGCTGGACGTAGATAGCTTGTAACTTCGCTACTTAGCTCTCGAAGAAAAAACTTTAACACTACTTACGCACAGTTTTCAAAACACACACAACAAAATGATTAAATCTGACAACTCTGATTTTACATCAGACACAGCATTACTGCAGTTAGCCGGTAGAATACAGATCTCTATCTTAGGCTAAATGTCTATCGTTTCTACCGTGCACCATATATACAGTATTGCACATTCCTACTGTGCAAATGACACTGCAGGATTACTTGTGGTTTCTAGAGTTTCCAAAAGCAGAATGGGAGGAAGATCTTTCAGTTATCAGGCTCCTCTCTTGTGAAATCATCTTCCAGTTTCTGTCCATGAGGCTGATACAGTGTCCAGTTTTAAGACTGGGCTTAAGACTTTCCTTTTTAATAAATCCTATAGTTAGTGTTGGCTTGGGTTTCCTGAACTATCCCTTAGTGAAGTGTCTCTTAATAGGCTTAGACTGCTGGAGGACAAACTGACCACATTTACTCACTCTACCTTGTTTGTATTTGTAATTATTTATCCTGAACATGTGTTTTTGTCTTTCCTTCTATAAAGAGTACCGTACACCTGGACCTGCCATTCTTTGTCTGTCTCATTCCTGTCAAACCCAGCCGGTCGAAGCAGATGACCACTCGTCCTGAGCCTGGTTCTGCTGGAGGTTTCTTCCTGTTAAAAGGGAGTTTTTCCTTTCCACTGTCTCCTTTGTGCTTGCTCAGGACTGCAACAAAGTGAACATTCAACACAATCTGCTGCTTCCGTAGCTAGCTAGCTAGCTAGCTATCTATCTATCTATCTATCTATCTATCTATCTATCTATCTATCTATCTATCTATCTATCTATCTATCTATCTATCTATCTATCTATCTATCTATCTATCTATCTATCTATCTATCTATCTATCTATCTATCTATCTATCTATCTATCTATCTATCTATCTATCTATCTATCTATCTATCTATCTATCTATCTATCTATCTATCTATCTATCTATCTATCTATCTATCTATCTATCTTCGTTTAACGTCCGTTTTCGGTCAGTTGCGTCCAGTTCATTGAGGTTCAACGCTTTCAGATCTTGTTGAATCGTTTGCGCCCAGGTCTTCTTCGGACGGCCTTTGGGACGGGTGCCAGGTACTTCAAGGTTTTCAATAGCAAGTATAGCACTGTTTTCACTTCGTCTAACATGACCGAACCACCGCAAACGGTGTCGCCGGCATGCGGCATGCTTCCGTAGCTAATTTACTAATTAATTTTTTTATGTACAAACTATGTGAATGTTTCTGTTCAGCACCCTAGGACAACTTCTGTTGTGATTTGGTGCTATATGAATAAACTGAATTGAATTAACAAAAGGTTTGTGGGTAAAGAGGATGTCCACACTCTGCTGGTGTTCTGACATCTCTGAATGAACATTAGCTCTGATGCATACTCATCCAGAAATAACTGGTAAAAGTGTTTGTCTCTGCACCTCTATTAAGATGAAGAACAAGATACAATACAGATTCATTAAGGCCTGCACTCAGGTCATCAATCACTCACTCTGCAGCTTTAGGATCTCTTAACTCTTGGCATCAGGGTTCCTAGAGCTGAGTTAATGCTATTTTTGCCTAACGTCAAAAATACTGTAGTCTTAAAAAAGGGTAGGCAAGCTCCAGAGCTGTGTCTGCAACTCTAAATGTGTTTGTGCTATTTTAACTGAATAGAAGAACTATTGCATAATCAATTAATTAATTAAATGTTAAAAAATATTACCTGTGGGCTTCCCAGTGCTTCTAGCTGCTCCAGCAGGTTGCTCTTGGCTGACGTCACATCTCCTTCCAACCTGTCATACTCCCTACATGACCGCTCCAACTCCTGGTTTGGGTGGAGAAGAAAGACTTGTTGAACGACTAAAGCAAATAGGCAACAACTCTCACGTTGGACTGAAAGTAGTAGTCCGGGTGTGTGCAGAGTGAATGGATGTGCAGGGCAGCTCACAGCAGTGACTCTGGACAGCTCTCTGCAGGTGCTGAGGAGGCCGCTCTGCAGCAAGTCTCTCTGCTGAACGACGGCCGGGTCGTCAGAGCCCAGCTCGATCTCCTGACTGGCCGACAGAAGAGCAGTCTCCAGTGTGTGCTGAAAACAAAGACAACTTGTTAAAGATACAGATTCAAACAAAGTTTTGTAAGAAAACAATAAGGAACGAGTAAATTTTCACCTTTTCTCTGTACAGCTGCTGAAGCTTTTCCTCATGCGTCCTAACCACTTTATCCTGCTCGCACAACCTGCTGAGTTTAGTCTGAAGACAAAAAAAAAACATTGTAAAGCACTTTATTTTCTTTTTTTGTAACTGAATGGGTGAGTGCGTCACTAATCTTACATCAGTATTCACTTCCTCTGGCATGCATGTGTACGCTTGTTCCCCGTAGTCTTCTGGACTCAGCTGTGAAGACGGAGCGAGCATTACACAGAGACAACAAATCTCCACATACACGTCAGGATCTGGAGATCTAATGCAGTGCTATCACAAAGCTCTGTCAGCGAGCCGCGGGATTTACTCTTCACCTACAGCTTTTGTTTCACTAAATCAGAGGATCTTCATCAAACCTGCTGTGAAAACACAGCCAGTCCAAACACAATGTCATATTTCATCTGTAACATCATTTATCTTCATCTGCACAACACTTTGGTTTTACTGCAGACCCAAAAGTGGAGCACATAAAACGGTCTCAGTAACTTTACTCTAGCTGGTCCTGTGTCCACACACAGTGTTTTTAAAGTACCAGCTATGTGTTTACTGCAATAAGGTAACAAAAAATTAGCTCAAAGACAAAAAAAAATGGCTAAAGATTTTCTTTAAAGCTGCAAAAACAAATTAAAAAAAATATCTTATTTTACTTAAACATACAAAACAAGTGTCCAATGTCCAAATGTACCGCAGTAACTTCTACTTTATTTTAAAATAACTGTTTTTATGTGGTTTAAAATCTTCCAATGACTCGTTTTTGCCACTTGTCATTGAAGCAGGGAACATTACGTCATCTGCATTGGATCCCATGTTTCCAAAAAACACAAATCACTGTGAAATCTAAAACAGCCCACAAATATTGTGACAGTGTCACATTTCTGTGTTGTTTTATGTTTATCTTTACATTAGATATGAAATTACATAAAAACAAAGTGCCAATTTTACCCTTAACTGTGTTTTATCTATTATGTGTAAGCAAATGATTTGCTAATTTTTCTTAGTGAAGATTTTTGGATTATGCGTTCTTTTTCTATTTGTTTAATAAATGTTGCTTTCAGTCTCATCCTCAGGAAGAGAAACACAACACTGCCACGTATTAGATTAATTATCTGTGTGAACCAAGAAGAACTTTAAAAAGTACATTTATAAGCAAAGCAAACTTTTTCTTAACTAAAAAAAAATATGTTTTCTCAAAAGTATCATCTAATTTCAAATCTAATGATACAGAAATAACAGAAACACAGAAAATGACTCTGCCCAAATAGTTTGCGACCCGGTGTGAACGTTTCACTCTCACACCTGCACTCTTTCACACGCCCCGTCTCAGTTGAACCACATGGTACATTTAAAGCAGCAGGAACCACATGGCATTCCACACGGAACATGCAGACGCTCCCACAGCTCGGGGCTCTTTCATGGTGGTGTCGAGTGGACTACGAGTGACATGAGGAGGAGGAGGAGGAGGAGGAAGAAGACGGAGTTCTGGCTCTGCTGAACAGGTGGGAATGCAGCTGTAGTGGAGCCTAGGAAGGAGTTAAGGTTTTAACACATGGGGCGGGGGTCACAGAGGTGGCAAAGTGGCTTCACAGGGATCATCACGTACATGGAGGAGGACGAGGTGAAGACACGTAAAGAGGAAGATTAAATTTACTCAAAATGTATGGGACTTTATCCTCATCAGTATGTCTCTGGGCCTTAAAGCTGCTATATGTAACTTTTCTAACAATATATTTTTAACATATTTCTTCACTCTGTCACTAGACTGATGTTAGAGAGGTAATCTCTGAAAAAAACTAAAAAAAAATATTGTCCCCTTGCTTCTCCAGGTGGTAAATAGGCATTTCTAAAAAGAAAAAGTGACCCGCCATTAACCAGCCAATAAAAACAGAGCTTGAATTTGAATTTCAGCAGACCATGGGAGAGCAGAGCCATATATGGCTCTGAGGGGGAGGGATCAGAATGCTTTGCCTGTTGAAATTTTTTCGAAGTGCTGCGTTCTACAGAAACTGCAGACTGAACCTTTAATGGTTCAAAGTGTTCAACAACTGCAAGTCAGGACTTGAACCACTAAATTCATCTAACTGTGACTAACTTGTGGAGAAAATGCATAAAAAGAACTCTCACCGCAGTGAGAGATGCTGTAGAGGGACATTCAAACATCCAAAGTGCTTAAAAAAAATAATACAGCTCTGTTGCCTTTAAATGTATAAAAAAAATAATAATTAAAAAAAGATTTCCTGCCGGCTTTAAAAGAATAGTTCAGATGTTTTCAAGTGTTGGATCAAATTATTAACATCTTACCTGTTGTAGATCTTTGAATGTGTCAAGTTTGGAGAAATTTGTGTTCAATTCTGATAATAGTGACGAGCAGGGCCAAAACCAAAGTGGACTGCTGCCGTTTTACAGGAGCTTTAACCTCAACGTGATTCAACAAAAGGCATTCTATAAATATGTTGATAAAAAGCTCAAACATCCAGGTTAATAAACCATAACAAAGTTAAGTCAGGTCAACTGGACAGATACCGGTACTTCTTGGTTGAAACGTTTCGTCTTTCATCTGAAAGACTTCATCGGTCTGAGGCCTGCCAAAAAACTCAGTACCGTATTTTCCATCATAAACGTTGCTCCGCTATATAAGTCACATCAGTCCAAATATGTCTAATAAAAGGGGAAAATCCATAAATACGTTGCTTCGTCGTATACGTTGCATCTATTATGTGTCACTGCTGACGTGTCGCGTTTGTTACGCGTCACCGCTGACAACCCAGAAATGTGGGCTGGTGGTGTAGCGCCAAAAATCCTTTGGCTGCCAAAGAGCGGCCGCGGGAGCGTGCACGGGAGGAAGTTAACTAGAATTTAACACGGTTAACACTTAAAAACAATTATTTGTTTGCTCGACTTTATAGTAAAGGTGTGTCTCAGTCTAACGTTTGCTTAAAAAAGGATTTTAACGGCCAAATTAGCTGCATTTCAAAAGTATTCGCTGCCTCGGCGCTCCCGGGAATGTGCAGACAGGGAGGAAAAAAGGAAGGAGGAACGACGTGTGTTTCTTTGAAATTTAACATGATAAGCACCTATACACAATTACATGTATGCTCGACATTACAGTAAAGATGCGTCTCAGTGGAACTTTTACTTAATAAATGTTACAGTAAAGATGCGTCTCAGTGGAACTTTTACTTAATAAATGTACTTTAAAGGTAAAATCAGCTTAATTTTGCTGGAGTGTCACAGCAAAATGAAGCTCATTTGACAGTTGCTCCAAGCAGCGAGCAGAATGAAGATGGCAGGCTATGGCAAGCCAATTGTGTCATTAACAGCTGGTGAAGATTATCAGTCATCTAGGACATGGTAAATTCAAAAAAGTTCAAGACAAAAACAATAAAGTATAAAGTACAGTATAATAAATAAAGTCCAGTTGTTTTAGTCTTGAACTTTTTGAATTTGTCATTAATAGCCACTTTTACCTATTACATGACACAACGGCATGCCTTGAGTGCCATCTAGTGGCTGAAAATGGTAGTGCTCACAAAATTTTCTGTCAGAATGAATGAAAACAGTCATTTCTCAGCCAAAAATTGGTTTATAAATATGGGAAAAAATCCATAAATGCGTCGCTTCGGCCTATAAGTCACAGGGCATGTAAATTATGCAAAAACGCGACTTTTAGGGTGAAAAATACGGTAGTATAAATAGCACCTTTTAAAGATGGATCAAACCAGTCTGCTGGGGACTTCCACAAACCAGCTTTTCACATGCAAAAGGGGACCATCAGTCTAACAATCGATCATTAGTGCCCTGATAGCTGCTTGCTATTCACCAAACCAGCCCGAGGACAACCTGGCCAAAGTGGTTCAAAAATATCCTGATGTAAGCTCAATTATCCAGGTAAATAAATCACTTAACGACCTGACTTTACTTTTTGTGACATTTTATAAACCACTGCCATCAATTCTGCATGACTTACTATTTACAAAGAATTATGTGGTTTTTGTTGCAAGCATACAGTATATGGTGCCTGTAGCAGTGAGATGTTGCACATTAAGTGCTGGCTTGGGCACATCTGGCAGGAATATAATATTTCTGCTGAAACATCAGTTTAACACAAAACTAACAGCAGTGTGGGTGAAACAGCATCTATACCCACTACAACAGTTTGGAGATTAGATTTGTTTCAAGACAGCAGCAATTTACTTTTGTCTTGGCTCTGCTTGGACTAGATGTTTGCTCGTCAATCAGGATTAAACTTTTTTTCTCCAAACCAAGGGCCATCTGCAACAATGTTCATGAGGCTTTTAGAAAATGTTGTTTCAAAAGATCTAAACTATCCTGTTAACTCAGTGAAAGGTAGTTTGAAACTTGTGTCTGTTATCACAGAATTGAGATAATATTCAGATGCCTGGCCAAGTGTAGGGGACTCAGATAATCGACGTGAAGGGATTCTGCACAGAGTTATGGAAATCACTGAAAACAAAAAGATGAGGAAGGCCTACATGCTTTGCAGCCAAAGTGAGAAATATGCAACTATAACTCAGGCGTTTAACGAAGCCCCCATGCCTAGAAGACTGCTTTATCAACACGTATGAGCTTCATCAGTAACTACATACAACCTGAGCACACACACCTCAAATTAAAGGAGGGGTTTAACGGAACGGAGAAAAGTACATACATACAACATGATACTTTTTAAAGTCATGCCCACATGAACATGACTTCTAACACGGAGAGAACAATCAAAAAGCGATGGATGGGGGAAGTGCCGGCATAGCAAACGATACACGGAGACCGTTCTCGAAATGAAGACTTGGACATCAGAGGAGGAGCGTTGCACAACAGACCAAAAAGAACAACAGCGACTGGTGAGGATGATGGGGAGCAAAGCCTTTGGCTGGCCTTACTTGCTGGTAAAGTTGAGGCCTTGGAGCCGAGTTCTCAATCAATTTGTGAGTCATGGCGATTAAAGGGTCATTTTCCTTCATCTAGTTCAGTGCGGAGAGGAGCGATATAGCAAGTGTCAGAAAGTTTACAGCACTTGATTTCTGAGACAACCACAGCATCACGACACCTCACTCCACTCACTGGAAAACACCAGACTCAGACAGAAACACGTGCATCCACACAGGACTGGGAAGGCTGCAGCCCCACCAAGCAGTAGGTGATACTTAGAAACAGCATCAGAAACACATTACACCTTCAAACTACCGTACAGTTCATTACACTGGTGCAAATACAGCAAGCACTACAGTTACTCTGTACTGTAGTCATGTGGCGATAAACAAGAAACACGAGCGAAGAGGAAAATATTTCACTGTGTTCACACTAATCTGAGACTAGAGTGCCTTTTACTAGAAATGTACAAGTGTTCCTGAATGTGCCACTGTGGTTAATAAACCCCACAAGAGCCAATGATAATTGTTAAAAGTCCTACAGTAACTACTCCTGTCCAGTGCACTGTGCTTGTTGTTTGCTTTTACACAATCTCTGTGATAGGTTTCTTGTTGTGAAGTGTCCTTGGGTGTCCTGAAAGGTGCTTTTAAATAAAATGATTATTATTATTATTATTATTATTATTACAGCTCTTTTATGTAGACTGCAAGGCAGAGATAAACACATTGTGCTGCTTCAAATAATAAAATAAGAGATGGTTATTGTGTAATTGCAGCAGAGTTTAGCCTATTCATTAAAACTGTTTAAAACAAAAAACAAATTGGCCCATCAGAAAACACAATGCAAACTAAGGCTGTACAACACA
Source organism: Garcialebias charrua (assembly GCA_038048925.1). Classification (NCBI taxonomy): domain Eukaryota; kingdom Metazoa; phylum Chordata; class Actinopteri; order Cyprinodontiformes; family Rivulidae; genus Garcialebias; species Garcialebias charrua. The sequence goes on along the minus strand of JBBPBX010011282.1, from coordinate 17,604 downwards.
TCAGCAGGCACAATAGTCAAATTACAGCAATTTTGAAATATGCAAATAAAAAAAAGCTTTGCAGGTCTTGAACTTGCTGCCAACACAATATTAAATAGTTTAAATTATTTAAAGTGGCACCACAAAGCTCCAAAGAGAAGTGTAAATACTGATGTGAATGTCATCCACAGTAAAATCAAATTGTTAAAAGACACGGTTCAGTTTATTTCTAAGGTTAGCTTAGACCAGGGGTCACCAACACGGTGCCCGCGGGCACCCGGGTGCCTCCAAGGACCATTTGAGGTACCTGTTCTAAAAATAGCACAACTCACTACTAAGCTGCATTTAAAATGTCATTTTATTCAGTTGTTATTGTTTTTTGTATTTATATATATTTTAAAATGTCTATCTTAAAAATGTGTTCTTAAAAACATGTTTATTATACATTTTTTTCAATTACGCTTTGTTATTTCCGAAGAGTTTATCAAACTGGTGCCCTTTGTATGACTCCGTACCCACGAAGTAGCTCTCAGTTTCAAAAAGGTTGGTGACCCCTGGCTTAGACTGACAGAGGACGAGGAGTAATGCATAGGCCTGTCTGTCATGATAACAAAGTTTGCTGGGCGATTAATTGTCTCAGAAATGATTGTGATGAACGATAATATTGTTTGAAATTTGACAATAATTAGTAATTATTGTAAAATTTAAGAAGAAATGTTGGTTTATTTGTTTTGAGTGTAGTACCTTTTTTGACCACTGATGGCAGTATAAGACTGTTTGAACTGAAGGATGGATAGTGAGGGAGTGAACAGTGTGTCTCTTTAAGAAAAATGGGAGAGGCCCCTTAACTTGACATGGGCTGTCTCTCCTTCCTTTTTTCGATTCTCAAATGGCAGAAGCTCGGTGTGGTTTGAGCTCTTTAGCATAGCATTTTTCACACAAAGCTTTTAATAAATAAAAAAAACAGTAAACAAGTTCTCAGCTTCTTTTTGCAGTGAAAAACTTTTTACACAAAGGCATGGGTTTCAACCATGAATTTTGGAGTTTCGACAAGACGAAGGTTTTTTTCCCGAGGTTGGCCAGTTAGCTTAGCTTGTAGCATAGCCTTTTAGCTTAGCTGCTTTTAACAATCCAAAAACGTGATTTTGGATTGTTAAAATGAATTTTAAAGATAAAAGAGAAAGGGAGGGGTCAGTGAAGATCACCGGAGTTGAACTTTTTGTCATCCAGTGTCTTCTGTAGAATGAGAGACACGAAGAAACGATAAAGCTGATAAATGAAAACAAGGTAGATAAATTTCATTTATAATGCGATTACCGGTAATTGATTTGTTGTTTATTATGACAGGCCTTGGTATGCACAATTTTTCAGCTATTATGAGCCAATACTTAAACTTTCTCTTTAAATTAAACTTTTTAACAGTGTAACCTAGGGATGCACATTATTGGATCTTTGGCCGATATCCAATATGCCGATATGTTAAAACTTATTCAGCCGATAACCGATGCCGATATCAATATTTTACATGTACCTTTGTCAGAACATAGTCCTCTTATTTTGGCTTATTTGTTACAAATATTGTGTAACAGCTGTAAGAGCTGGTGACATATATTCAGTAATAGCCATATAATATGCATAGCACTTTAACTTATATTAAATGAAAAGTGTTAAATGTTATTTATTAGCATTAGTCACCTGCGATGCTGTCTCACTTGTGGAGGTTTGTTCCAGTTTCCTAGCTGCAGTGTGGGATCCTCTGCACTCCTGTGCATGAAGGACATACTTTTTAAAGTTTTTTTCTATCCATTGTGCCGTAAGACTAATCATGCTAACGGGGCTAACACGACATCTAAATGTCTGTGGTAAAACTTACCCAACAAGTCATGCTATCAGCTATTAGCTTCTTAATGACGTCGGAAATGATGGCTTGTAACTCGGGTAACGTTACGTCAGAAAAATATCTCTGACTGGGGACGACGTAGTGAGGCTCAGCGAAGTCCAAAAATCTTCGAATCCGACATCCTCACCAACAAAAAATAAAACTTCCACACTGCCGACATTTTGAATTTTACTCTTCGCCGTGAGATTGTGTAGGTGCACGTGACATCATTGTGTTGCGCTGCCGCTGCAACATCATCACGTTGAGCTGCCGCTGCAGGCAAAAATAGCGCCTTTCATATTGGTGAGTTATTTTGATGGAATGGCCGATGTTCTATTTGAAATTTAACGTTAATATTGCCCGATACCGATACCATGCCGATAATATTGTGCACCCCTAGTGTCACCATCTGTTTTTATCTGTTTAGATCTGAAATGATCAGGAAAACGTACTTTGTTTTGCAGCTACTGTTCACACGTCACAGCGAGAAATTTGCTGCTCATAAATAGAACATGAAATATGACAGATGAGGTTTTCTGATGACCAATTTGGTGTTTATATATTTACTACAT
>JBBPBX010011282.1:0-14607 GCA_038048925.1 Garcialebias charrua | reverse complement strand
TGTGTGTGTGTGTGTGCGTGCATGCATGCGTGTGTGTGTGGCTCTCTATGTTAACCCTGCAGCTGATGTCCAGTGTGTACCCTAATTGTTGCAGTTGTTACAACTTCCCACCCCCTCACCTTCCTCTGGCTCTGAACAGGAAATTGGTTTAAATTAGATTAGAATTAGATTACATTAGATTTATTTTTCGTTGTCAGCAAGCCAACAACTGAAATAAAAATAAAGCTCCGTATGGTACATCAACACCAACACACACACACACACAACCATGAAATATGAAAACAGACAAAACACTGTAGAGAAAATGAATGTGTGAGTGCTGTGTTTTGTGTGTGTATTGAGCTGTGTAAAATTGACCTATGCCAATTTTATCACTGTTGTGCAGCAGAGATGTTACCACCTGTGGTGCACACTTCTCTGAAATACTTCAGACAACTGAGGAAATTTGCATGACATAGCTGGAAATATATATATATATATATATATATATATATATACATATATATATATATATATATATATATATATATATATATATATATATATATATATATATATATATATATATATATATATATATATATATATATAATATATATATATATATATATATATATATATATATATATATATATATATATATATATATATATATATATATATATATATATATATATATATATATATATATATATATATATATATATATATATATATATATATATATATATATATATATATATATATATATATATATATATATATATATATATATATATAGGTAGTGGTGGCGCAGAGGTTAAGAAGGTGAGCTTGTGATCGGAAGGTCGCCGGTTCAAGCCCCGGTACCGACAACATCAAAGATGTGGGTGGGATAAGTGAAGCGGTCACACTTGTCTCCACCCTCATCTGCCCCACTCTGGGCCCTTGAGCAAGGCCCTTAACCCACACCATCTGCTCCCCCGGGAACCCTAGATATCAGCTCTCTGCTCCACACAGAGGGCTGTGGTTGCTCGGTGGTCTGTGGTTGTGTCAGGAAGGGCATCCGGCGTAAAAACTGCCAAATCTTCGTGCGACCAGTTCGCTGTGGCGACCCCTAACGTGTCAGGAACATCCGGCGTAAAAACAACTGCCAAATCTTCATGCGACTAGTTCGCTGTGGCGACCCCTAACGCAGGGAAAAAAGCCGAAAGAAGAAAAAAAATAAAAATAATATATATATATATACCATATTCATACCATATTCTCCGGAGTATAAGTCGCACCAGTCCAATTATGTCCAATAAAACCAAAAAAATCCACGTATAAGTCGCACCTCGCGGCACAAAACGAGCACGCGCAGCAACAACAGACCTGCAGTGCAGCAAACAGACCTGCATCTCTTTGATCTTTAAAGATAAACGCATAAAAATATATTTTTGTTAGCTGACATTACAGTAAAAGTGTGTCTCAGTTTAACTTTTCTTGATAGATGCACTTTGACGGTTAAAAACCATTAAATTAAGTGACCATTTTTTGACCAAAGTGGGAAAAAAAACGAAAAATCCACGTATAAGTCACACTGGCCTATAAGTCGCAGGGCTTGGAAATGTAGGCAAAAAGGTGCGACTTATAGGCCGGAGAATACGGGTAAGCAAACAAGTGTAGTAACGTGAGGAGAAAGTGTCACCCTTCTTCCTCCATCGTGTCATAAACGCTACATAATTGGTACATAAATAAGGTAATAAATAATAATAATGTTCAAATATGGCAACTTATAAAGTGCAAGAACATAAAGCTTGCCAAAAGTTTTAACTTTCATCTTAATCTAACATCTAACTGGACTCTTTGTGGGGTACAAAATGAGTTTATCAGCAGCTCGCCCTGTGAAAATGTGTCACGTGTGATGACCTGAAAAACTAAGTGAAGCCAGGTGGAAACAGGTTTGGTTAATGTTACTGATGTGAAATGATTCTGTGTGTTTAAAGCAAAGTGGATAACACAGTAGCCGATCCATGAGGAGAATAAACGTATGAACCAAATCTTCTGGATCGAGATGAATAATGAAGGTGGGTAAAGATGGCGCACACACCACAAGGTACCAAACACGCCTGCAGAGATGTCTCTGGGGGCCTGACCTTTGGGTTGTCGCCCTCCATGTTTAGTTGCATAAGCTGTGCTACAGTGTGCTCCCGGACACTGTTTAGCTCTGCCTGCTGCCGCCGCAGCTTTATCAGCAGCAAAGTCAGTTCTTCAGGCTGCAAAGGAGGGGAGGAGGGACGTACAGCCACAACGAAACAGGAACACACCGCGGGGGTGGGGTGGGGGAAAAGAAAGGAAAGAGCACACCAGGACAAGAGATTTAGAGGCATAAGGAACAAAATAGGTAGGCAAATCCTGGCGATGGGTGTTCATGTGCTTCAGGAACATTAGATTATCCCAGGTGCCATCACAGTTCAATACATAGAAGCTCTTTACATCTGCTTAAAACAGAAAAGTTTACATTTACTGCAGGATCACCAGCTCCATAAAGACAGAATAGCACTGGGTGCAGCTTTGACATAAATTCCCAATCTGGCTTAGAGAGTTGTGAGTGACAGGGTTTTTTAAGTCTCCACTGATGTGAAGTGAGTGTAAGGAGCTCTGAAGTGAACAGATTTTAAATCTTTCATCTTGGAACATACAGCCGAGTCCTGCCTGAATCTGCCTCCAAAAGACCTTGGAAAATGTTTTGGTCAGAGCTGAACGAGCGAGACAGCGAGAGTAGGCACCATTACAAAAATAGCATTGCTCGTCAGACGTCTGCTTAAACCCAAGCTTTAAACGTTTCAGCTGTGCACCAGAGTCATATAAACATTTGTGGATCAACAAAAGGAAAAAGGAAACTCAAAGACTTACAGATTTTCCTTGCAGAGAATGGGCAGTGATGGTCTGGACTGGGATCCCTGCAGGCATGGACCTCCTATCAGGTGGGTAGGCGTACTGCAGAACACAGTTTTAGAAAATAAAATTAAACACGTCTGTTAGTAATACACTCAAACAGCCACATTTATAATTCTATTTTAATGCACATGCTAAAAGGTTACTCAATAGGACAGCAACTGGGTTGAATATAGGGCTGAACGATTTTGGAAAATAATCTAATTGCGATTTTTTTTCTATAAATTGCAATTTAAAACGCAATTATTTTTTTAATATCTTCTCAAGTATTTTTCAACAAACAGAAGCAATAAATAAATCTGTTTTATAATAAACAAGGTCAGATTTATTTAAAGCAGAGATTATAATAAAGCAAACAAATCTATGCCTTTTCTTTTCACCATTTCTATTTTATATTGTTTCATAAACATAATAGTAAACATGTTGCGTGAACTTCCTAACTACTGTCTGAACTTCACATGACAGTTACCGGTAATAAATAAATATAAAAAATTTGATAACAGTTCGGTCAGTGTCCCTGTCAGCTGATACTTTGCTTACTTGAAGTTGAAGCACTGGTTGTTGTCATTCTAGCCATGCAACCATCGTAAATGTCTTTGTGGTGTTTTTAAAAAAAGTGTTGATAAAGATTTGTGTCACGTGATCAGTCAAATTGCAGCCTTCGCGATTAGAAAATCTAATTTTATCATATTGCGATATTATTGCAAATGCAATTAATTGTTCAGCCCTAGTTGAATACAATGTCAGTCACATTTTTTCCATAAGACGTTCCTCTTAAATAATCAGAGCTAGCCTTGTTAACACATTTTAAAACTCTTTCTTCAGTAAACTTGATCCTGAAGTGAAACAGATAAGAGTGATCAATCAATTTGACATAAAACACTTCTGTTTTACAAGAACTGCGAAGTTCCATTTCCTTCCACTGTACAGACACAGACACAGAGGTGGACATCGAGCTGCACTGTCTGCATGGACATTGAAGATGAAACCATTTACAAACCTTGTTGACTTGTGGCCTGTGCCGTCTGTCGAGGCTCGACTCTCGTCTGTAGACGGGGGAGGTCAACTCGGCGCGAGCGTTGGCCATGTTGAAAGATCTCAGCGGAGAGTAGCCACCGTACAAGGAGCCGTGAGACGGCGACGGGGGGATGGAGTGGCTGGGGGCAGCATGCTCAGATAAGTTGATCATGGTTTTGGGGCTGGGCATGTTGCTGTAGAGCCCCGGGGGCTGCCTGCAGTAGGCCTGTCTCTGCTGCCACTCGTACAGCTGCCACATGGTGTCGTCGCGCATGGAGCGCCGCTTGTCAGCCACCGACGGGCCCAGGGCTTGGTCGTACAGAGACGGAGACATGCTGCAGATGCTGTCCCGCTGGGCCATGCTATTTCTGGGCATACTGCGGTAACTATCTCCATAATGAGGCATGTAGGGTACCCGATGGCTTGGCATTTTTCTAGGCAGTGTCTGGTATGATGTGATGCTAAGGAGACACATAACAGAGTTAAACAAGAATAACATGCAGAAGACACTTGGCTAAAAGGAGAAAGTTTGGGCCTGAACTTTCTAGGCATCAAATTAATTTGTTTATAAAAGTGTTAGCATAAACTCTGGATCCAAGTCTACCGTGATCAGCTGTAGGAAGAAATATGATTTACCATTTTTAAGTGCGAGTCTCTCGAGGGAACTGAGCAAAGCAAGACTCTACTCAAACAAATCAAGAGGTTCTCAGAGAAAACGTGGTTTTAAAAAGCCTAACTTCCTCTGTGGGCTCAGAGTCGGTGCAGTGGCATCACAAGGGCTTCATTCTAGGACTTCCTGACAGATTGGGGCTAGAAAGCTCACTGGCCTGTGAAAGCCAGAGCATCAGCATTACAACGAGCATGTAACTGCATGGAAACCAAACATCAGCAGAGAGGAGACAAACAGTGTTTCAAAGAAAAGAGCAGCGAGAGAACATGAACAGACTGAAGCACATTGTGACTAAACCCTATGGGAGTTTGTAGTCATGTTTTTTTTATTTAATAAAAGTACTACAGAATAAAACGTTGTCACTTCAAGGTTCGTGCTCAATAATCCAGCAATAATCTGTCAGGTCATCTGGACGGTTTATTTTTATTTTGTTGAGAGACGTTTCGCCCTCAATCCAAACGGGCTTCTTCAGTCTGAGGAGTCACAAACAAACTGTTTTCCCCACTAAGCAGTACACTCCTACAGTGGACCAACTAGTTTGCTGGTGATAAGATGGTTTCTGAGGACTGTCTTTTCCCCCGTCGACTCCTCCCAGACAGGCAGCCACAGCCAAAGTGGTTCAAGACATCAAAGTTCATGCTCAATCATCCGTGTGAAAAATCCATAGGAGTGTACTGCTTAGTGGGGTAAACAGTTTGTTCACGACTCCTCAGACTGATGAAGCCCTTTGGATGGAGGGTGAAACGTCTCTCAACAACAACAAAAAAGAAACCGTCCAGATGACTTGACTGAACATCGTTGGTATGTGGTCACTTCTGCATCAATAAAAATGAGGACAGATTGTAACAAAGTCAAGTTTTAATTAATGACATGAATGTTTTTCCTCTTTCTGCAAGTTTAGTCATTCTGCTCATGCCTCAACAAAAACGTCTACCCAATCTGAGCTTTTCTGCTGTTGTTTTAAGAGAGATCTTCTTTTAATGTTTTTTTGTGTTTAAACCTGGCGTTCACGTCCACTTCTTTAAAAAAATAAAAAACAACGTAATCTAGAAGAGATTGGGTATGAAGATGCGTGGCTGGGCAGCTCAGAGCAGAAGCTTGAACAGGAGGACGAAAACAGCTGAGGAAGCATGATGAGCATGTCTGTTTGACAAAAGGACAGAGAGAAAGTTTAATCCCAACATATTAAAAATGGGGTTCTTCCAGCTGCTCCAGCAGCAGGCAGTTACTCTGACAGCCATTGAGTTCCCCACTCCTAATTACTGAGACACCAAGAAATGTCAAATGTTTACAATGTGATGTTAACATTAGTGGCAAATGCTCCATATTTTAAATAGAGCAGCTTTATATATATAAAAAAAAAAAAACGGATAAAATTTTTTAAAATTATAATCTCAATATGGAATGCTTTATACGTTTTAAACAGTGAGAGAGAACAACGTATTTGAACTTGATAATTACTAGTTTATAAGTTTCCTGCTCTTATTGCTGAAGATTATATATAGCACTTTGAGATTTTTATTAATGAAAAGTGCATTACAAATTGAATTCATTATTATTATTATTAAGATGAAACTTGTTTCTAGTAAAGTGAAAAAAAAAAACTACTTCTATTGAAACAAAAACTAGTTTAAAATATTTACACAGAATTTAACATTTAGATTTTTTTTTATTAAATATAATATATAACACATGGCAGCACGGTGGCTCCATTGGTAGAGCTGCCACCTCTCAGCGAAAAGGTCACCGGTTCAAATCCCGGTCCGAGGGCCTTCCTGGGTGGAGTTTACATGTTCTCTGTGCATGTGTGGGTTTTCTCTGAGATGGTGTAGAAGCAGGGCAGCCGGCTCAGGACCGGAAGGTCCCGGGTTCGATCCCCGGTCATTGCATACCTCGTTGTGTCCCTGGGCAAGACACTTAACCCCGAGTTGCTCCCGGTAGGACTGGCTGGCGCCTTGCATGGCAGTCTACCACTACCGGTGTATGAATGTGTGTATGAATGGGTGGATGGTTGGTACTGTGAAGCGCTTTGGGGCCCCTCATAGGGGGCTGGAAAGCGCTATATAAATAAGCTCCATTTACCATTTACCATTTTTCAGGTACTCCAGTTTCCTCCCACAGACCAAAAACATGCATGTTAGACTGATTGATAACTCTTGTCTCTAGGTGAGAGAGAGAGAGTGAATGGTTGTTTGTCTAATTTGTCTCTATGTGTCCCTGGACTGGAGACCTGTCCAGGGTGTCCCCTCCTCTAGCAGAGTGATAGCTGGATATGGACACGAGTGACCCCCCGCGGCCCGAAAAGAAGAAGTGGGTAAAGCTAATGGATGGATAGAAAGATTTTTGACTGTCACTTAAGTTACCGAAGTATTAAAATATTCCAGTGTCGGATGAATGACTGCCAGGGTTTAATTACACACCTAGAAATGTCCAGGGCCGGGATTTGAACTTTGAATTTCGCTGAGAGGCAACAGCTCTACCAAGTGAGCCACTGTGCTGCCCGAGTGGATAGGTATATATATAATATAATTAAATCTGGATGGATATATATATATATAATATAATTAAATCTGGATGGATATATATATATATATAATATAATTAAATCTGGATGGATATATATATATATATAATATAATTAAATCTGATATATATATATAATTAAATCTGGATGGATGGATGGATATATATATATATATAATATAATTAAACCTGGATGGATGGATGGATATATATATATAATATAATTAACCATACCTCCTGGTGTCATCGTCCTGGCCTCGTCCTCTCTGTGTGCGAACCCACTGTTCCAGCTGCTGCATAGAGTTCGTCCTGTTCAGGGTGCGATGTGGCTCCTGGTTGGGACTGTGCTGAGCAGGGAGCCCGTTCCCATTAGCAGGGAGCTGCTCTCCTGATCCGTTCACCTCGGGGGTTTGCTGCGTCCTCTCAGCCTCAGCTGGAGGCTGTGGTGAAGTCACGTTAGCCTTAATGGTTGCTGCCTGGGCCGACTGCACTTTGAGGCTGTTGATCTTGGTAAGTGGACGTCCACGCTCTGTCCCGTCGTTCTGGAAGCCGTAACGCTCAGCGTCACGCTGCTTTCTGTCTTCTTCCTCTTTGGTGGTGGTTACTGCTGCACTGCGCTCGCGATCAACCTCAAGATTGCGTTCATTGTTCTGGATTTCAGGCTGTGTGAGAGGCAGCTTGTGGTTGGCAACAAGATTTATTTCTTGTGGTCCACACTGTTCCACTTTTAGTCTGTCCAACCTGAAAAGGACAAATAAAAGACATCATATACTAACAGGAAAAACTTTGATTCATTTTTAAAAATCTTTCTTCTTCTTTAGGATGTTCCCTCTTCAGGGGTCGCCACAGTGAGTCATCCTCCTCCACCTCACTCTGTCCTCTGCATCCTCTGTCCTCACTCCAACTACCTCCATGTCCTCTCTAACTGCATCCATATATCTCCTCTTTGGCCTTCCTCTGTGTCTTTTTCCTGGCAGCTGCATTTCTAACATCCTTCTACCAATATACCCACTGTCCCTCCTCTGGACATGTCCAAACCATCTCAGTCTGGCCTCTCTAACTTTATCTCCCAGTTGTTTAACATGTGCTGTACCTCTGATGATCTCATTCCTGATCTTATCCATCCTTGTCACTCCTAAGGAGAACCTCAACATCTTCATTTCTGCCACTTCCAGTTCTTTCTCCTGTCTTTTTGTCAATGCCACTGTCTCCAGACCATACAACATAGCTGGTCTCACCACTGTCTTGTAAACTTTTCCTTTGACCTTTGCTGACACCTTTTTGTCACAAATCACTCCTGAAACTTTTCTCCATCCACTCCATCCTGCCTGGACTCTCTTTTTCACCTCTTTACCACATTCCCCATTTTCCTGGACAGTGGACCCCAAGTACTTGAAGTCCTGCACCTTTGTGACCTCTGCTCCTTGTAGCCTCACTGTTCCACTGGCCTCCCTCTCATTCACACACATGTACTCTGTCTTACTACGACTGACTTTCATTCCTCTTCTTTCAAGTGCATACCTCCACCTCTCCAAGTTCTCTTCCACCTGTTTCCTGTTCTCACCACATATCACAATGTCATCTGCAAACATCATAGTCTATGGGGGTTCCTGTCTGACCTCATCTGTTAGTCGGTCAAACTTTTTGAAATCTTTGCAACAATAAAAAGTCCACCACATTAGAACAAATTACTGCACAAACACTTTTTTCAGTGCATTTAGAAGTTAAATGAGACAAGACAAATGGTAAAATTTGAACAAAATGCAGCTTTTTTGTTGTTAATTGTTCCAATAGGTTTACACTTCAAGCAAAGCCAGAAGTGCAAAATAAATTAGGAGAAGTGCTCATGTTTCTTCCAGCTGTTGGAGAAGGCCAGGTGTGTAAAAGGAAACCAGATATCTCCACTAAAACACTTCCTCTGTCAAGGCTCAACTCAAAGATGGCGCTCAGACCCCAAATCTATTTGTAACTCCCATTTAACACTGTGGTCTCAGTGGATGTATCCAGAGTGAAGCTCAAGGTCACAACTGCAAAGTTGATCCAGTTTCTGTCAGTGGTATGGCTCACTTGGTTGACAAAGGCAGAACAAAAGACATTCTTCAGACTTTCCACTTCATACTTTCAAATTGGGCAACACATAATGTCTTCTCCAGATTACTGTGTCTCTGGTATCCTCACAGAGGACATGCTGGGGCCAATGACTGGTTTGTGTGCTTTTATTTCTTTTGGGAAGAACATGGACACACAAAACAAGTACCCAGTAGGTGAAATAAAAAAAACTGCTACACATAGCAGAAAAACTTACAGCAGCATTGCATGGTCTCATTTTTGCTAAAGTATTGAGTGGATTCCAGGCACCAGTGCTCTGTGTAATTACACAGCTTTGAAATCATTCCTCTGCTCGGCCATGTAAAAAGAGTGCATTAGGTGGGCTGGTGGACAAATTACACATTTACGATTGTTTAAATTGAAGAAAAACAACTGAACTGGTAAGATGGTGAGCATGACCAGTCAGTGCAGAGGTACAGACCCTCAAAGACCTGCAACATGCACTAACATTACAAATACTGTATGCGCTCCAGTGTTCTCTGCCTGCACCAGTTGAGTGAAGCGAGTGCGCACAGGACTCGCCGTTGCAGTTCTTTGAAATTTAAAGCGTTAGTCAAAATTGCATTATGAACATAGAAAAAAAAAGTATATAAGTCGCTTCAGCGTATAAGTTGAAGGACTGACAAATCTATGCAAAAAACTGTGACTTATATGCCAGAAAATACGGTAGTATTTACTTTGCAATAAACCTGACACAAAAAAAATGACAAGACAGAGCATTGAGTTGCTGCCAAAGACCTTAAAGGGGACCACATATTCAAAATTCACTTTTTAATGGTTTTTTTACTCAACTTTGGGTATTTACTTCATAAAAAAACAGTCCTAAGGCCAAAAAAATGCACCCAGTGGTTTATTTACTCTAAGTAGATTTATTTATCTTTGATAAATACACTTCGTTTCCCACTTCCTGCGGTTTGTGACGTCACAAACCGCAGCCAACCACCTCAAACCTGAGTCCAGCCCCTCACCTAGCAACCCCTGGTGATGCTCCACCCACTTCAGTATTAAACACATGACTGTTGTTTTTCATGATTTCATCTCATCTTTTGTTTATATGTTCTTAATTTCATGTGTACAGCACTTTGTTGCAGCTGTGTTTTTTTTAAATGGCTTTATAAATAAAGTATAATTGTTATTTTTATGTTTTAGTTCAATTTTTAGTGTATTTGCGATCGCTCCCAACGCGCAGCCGGCAAAAATTAAACGAGCGGACCCCCGGCGTAGGGACCGGCGGCAACGGGACCCTCTTCTGGCGCGATGGAGCGGAGCTTCAACTGTACAGCCTCGCAGCAGCGAGGACCTTCTCCTTACGGATTAATTTACGGGAGACACTTGGTGAACTTTGTGTTGTCTTGACTGGAACAGCGATAACTCCCAAAATCTCCGCGTGCAACGAGCGGAGCTGGCGAACACCGGAAGAGGAACAAGCTAACATTAGCATCGGATTCGGGTGGTCTAATGCTAAAAGGAGCAGCAAATTGCGGCGCGCTCAGACGGGTTTCGGTAAGTTATCTTAAGCTAGCACTAACAGTAAGTCAAATGAGTAATAAAAAAAGAGCTAATTTTAAAACAACAACACATTACAGATACTGGCTGTTACAGAGGGCGTAAACAGATCGTTGAAGGGCGTGGACTTCAAGAAACCGGTCGTTCAAAACGAAAGTTAAAAATGGCAGAATTAAAAAGGGTATAATTAATTATCTAAGAATTATTTTGTGTATTAAAATGAATTAATATTGTCAAGATAGCACACAGACATAACATAAAAATTTTAAATACCTATATGTGGTCTCCTTTAAAGGTTCAGTATGTAATTTCTGGAACACGCTGGAACTTAGGAAAATTTTGAACAGAGACACGTTTCTGGTCCCTCCCCCTCAGAGCCATATATGGCTCTGTTACCCCTTGCTCTGCTGAAATTCAAATTCAAGCTCTGTTTTTATTGGCTGATTCAAATTCAAGCTCTGTTTTTATTGGCTGATTCAAATTCAAGCTCTGTTTTTATTGGCTGATTCAAATAAGCTCTGTTTTTATTGGCTGGTTAACGGCGTGTCACTGTGGCTTTTTAGAAATGCTTTTAGAGAAGCAAGGGGACAATAGTTTTTTTCAGAGATTACTTGTCTAAAATCAGTATGTCAGGAGGTAGTGACAGAGTGAAGAAATATGTTAAAAATATATTGTTAGAAAAGTTACATACAGCTCCTTTAACAGGCTTAACAGAGGGATTTAAAACTTGCTTCTTGAATAAACTCTAGAAAAAAGCGGAGAAAGAAATCAGAGAGGAGGAACAAACTGAAGAATGCGGAGTCATTAGTGTTCGTTTTAGAAACCGTGCTCAAATGTCTTTTTATGTCCTCCTCCTCTTTTCAAAAGTGACACAACCTGCTTTAAAAGAAGGGGGGAGGGAGAAAAAGGCGCATTAGTGAAGCTCGTACGAACCTTTTGACGGGCTCTGAATGCACAAGTGCAGCGTCTGTCATTACTTTCATCCAAGACTCCATGTCTTTGGCTGTGTCCGTGCAAAAATAGTACGTTCGCATGTTGGGATGCGTTGCCTGATGGACGGGGATAGACAGGAAGAGTGATGCACAAAGAAGGTTACCTGAAATATAGAAAGAAAGAAAATTGAACTTCACTTTAAGACAGGTGAATTTTTGACATATCCAGGTAATTGTGACTATGATATTAATGTTTATTTATTTTAAACAAGCCGAGTTGATTTGTGAAATGTTTCTGGATGTGGCCATCTGCGCCGCACAGACAAATCAAATCCTGGAGTCACGTAAGTTTCATGCACACCACCAGATTAAGGAATTAAGTCTGTCTGGTGCAACGCTGGCAGACTTACCGAGCAGTTCATTGTATGGAAGACACACTGTCCTGTTTCTTCGTCCCCTCGCGGTAAACAAACAGATATATTGTTAGAGACAAACGCAGACAAAAAGAGAGACAGAATGTTTAGTCGCCAATCTTAAATCCTGTTTACCAATGTTCAAGAAATGAGAAAAACGTTTCATAATTTCCCTACAAATAGTCAAGAAATTCTTCAATTGGATGAACTTCCAGTCACAAAAGGAGACGGGGAAAGTAAAAATGTAGTCAGAATGTCATCAGATTTCTAAGTTTAACTGAGAAGTCTGTGCCCTGAACTGTGGTTTCCTTGTTTTGCTAACTGCTCCCTCTTTCCGCCTGAACCCAAGCTGGAAAAGGAGTGGGCTGTGTGGTTACAGAGACCTTCAACGGACTCCTGAGCGTCTGTGTTTAGCAGTACTGTACTGTATTTGGCAGGGCAACTTTGTTGTCTCTAAGGGTTTGTGAAAAATGCAGCAGTATTATATAAAGTGTTAAGATTCCATGAAATATGCCCTTTTCATAAAACGTTGGTTTCTGACGGTGTCATAGGACTGCGCTCCTGCCAGCCTGAAAAAGACATGCTTCATCCTCCTTACATCAATAGGCTTAAAAAACAGCTTGTAATAGCTTATTTTTAATCTGATAAAAACACAGCTTTAAAGTTTCAGTAAAACATTTTTACAGCGAGTAAACTTTGACTCATATTCTTTATAAAACACTGCTAAAACAGTAAAAACAATCTAAATCTCTGGCTTTTATTTTAATTTTGAGCTATTTATTATTTTCCTAAAAAGGCTAATGTACGGTCTTATTACTTTCTTTACTCCAAGTATAATAAACCATAAAGTCCAACAAAGTTTTAAGGAATGAAAATATACAAACCTTGAAAGCATATTTTCTGTTAATGTGATCATCCACAGACAACATGGATACATGGAAGCTCGGCAGGAGAATGCTGCCAAGAACACCTTCCTCTTTTTCATCTACAGGAAGGAAAAAGAAAACGAACCACGTGTTTGAGGCTGCTTTCAGAAGTCACGTGATTTATAACTTTACTTATGTTGAAACTTCATTTAATTAATTTGTAAACATTAAGGTTTAGACCAGAGACTGTGAAAAACAAGTAGTCCTCTGATCGTAACCCAAAACTTAAAACTGGAATGGGATCAGCTTCCCTGTTGACTGGTTCCAGTGTACCGGTAGGTTATAAGCCCCGCCCCCATTCTATTTACTGTAAATGGATGGGACATTGCCACACCTTAGAAATAAAATTTCAGGCAATTTGTTTTTTCTTCTTTATTCAATGTACGGTACCTTTCTTCTGTATGCTAAAATGTTCAGTTATTTATTATGTTTGGCTAAAATGAGTTATTTCACGCCAGAAAGGTCACATGACACCATGATTGTGTAAGGACTGGCTCGACTTAAAGACCAACTTAGCTGCTTAGATGTCGTGTCCAAAAATACAACATTAATGCTCTCTATCTTTTTAAACTACATTTAAAAATATGCTGGTGAAGATTCTCAGTCATCCAGGACATGATAAAATCAAAAAACGTTCAATACAGAAACAACTGGACTTTATTTGTAACAGAAGACGTTTCGCTCTTCTGTTAGAAAGAAAGCGCCTCGGATGAAGAGCAAAATGTCTTCTGTTACAAATAAAGTCCAGTTGTTTCTGTATTGAACGTTTTTTGATTTTACATTTAAAAATCTACATTAGTGACAATGAGACCCTCTCTTTAAGTAGAATATTGAGCAGAGCAGCTAACTCTCTAAAGGACATTAGCACTAGGCCTGTCACAATAAATTTTGCTGGGCGATTGTGTCTCAGAAAATATTGTGATAAACGATAATATTGTTTGAAATTTGACAATAATTAGTGATTGTCAAATTTAAAAAGAAATGTTGGTTAATTTTGAGTGTAGTACCTTTTTTGACCACCAGATGGCAGTATCAGACTGTTTGAATCAAAGGATGGATAGTGAGGGAGCGAGCAGTGTGACTCTTTAAGAAAAATGGGAGGGAGGCCCCTTGACGTGACATGGGCTGTCTCTCTTCGCTTCTCAAAATGGCGAAGCTCGGCATGGTTTGAGCTCTTTAGCATAGCATTTTTCACACAAAGCTTTTAATGAAAAAATCAGTAAACAAGTTTTCAGCTTCTCTTTGCAGAGAAAAACAACATTTTAGACGAAGGCACAGGGTTCAACCGTGAATTTGGAGCTTTGACAAGACAGAGTTTTTTTTCTCGAGGTGGGCCTGTTAGCTTAGCTCATAGCTTAGCTGCTTTTAACAATCCAAAAACGCAATTTTGGATTGTTAAAATGGATTTTAAAGAAAAAGGGAGGGGGTCAGTGAAGAACATCGGAGTTGAGCCTTTTGTCATCCAGTGTCTTTAGTAGAAAGAGAGACATGAAGAAATGATAAAGCCGATAAATGAAAATGAGGTTTATAATTTTCATTTATCATGAGATTAATTGATTTATTGTTTAATGTGACAGGCCTAATTAGCACAT
>JBBPBX010011281.1:0-56282 GCA_038048925.1 Garcialebias charrua | reverse complement strand
GCATGTTCGTGTGAAAACACTCGGCAATTAAAGGCAACAATAACAACAACAACAACGACCTTATGTTCTTTGTAACATAAAGTTAAACACGAGGCAACCATGTCTGAAGACCTTGCAGCACTAAAGAGGAAGAGAGGACAAGCTAAAGCAGCTGTAACTAAGATGATAACAACTGCAAATGAAAAAATCAGAGAAAATAAGCCAGAAGAATTAAGGTCAGTGCTGCAAAGCCTCGACTTAGCACTTGCACAGCTTCGAGAAATTCATAGATGCTATCATACTCAGCTCACCGATGATATTGACAAAGAAGAGTCTGATGCTTATGAGAAGCTTATATTGATGAACGTTCATGATGTGCGTCACGAGGCTCTAGCCTGGCTGCAAGAAGAGGAAGATGGAGCTGGTGTCCATCCAAATGTTGATGATGAGTCAGATGTCACTAAAGTTGATTTATTTAGTGAACCACCAGCTGACATGAAAGATTTACAGTTTAACCGGCATGTTCGTGTGAAAACACTCGGCAATTAAAGGCAACAATAACAACAACAACGACCTTATGTTCTTTGTAACATAAAGTTAAACACGAGGCAACCATGTCTGAAGACCTTGCAACACTAAAGAGGAAGAGAGGACAAGCTAAAGCAGCTGTAACTAAGATGATAACAACTGCAAATGAAAAAATCAGAGAAAATAAGCCAGAAGAATTAAGGTCAGTGCTGCAAAGCCTCGACTTAGCACTTGCACAGCTTCGAGAAATTCATAGATGCTATCATACTCAGCTCACCGATGATATTGACAAAGAAGAGTCTGATGCTTATGAGAAGCTTATATTGATGAACGTTCATGATGTGCGTCACGAGGCTCTAGCCTGGCTGCAAGAAGAGGAAGATGGAGCTGGTGTCCATCCAAATGTTGATGATGAGTCAGATGTCACTAAAGTTGATTTATTTAGTGAACCACCAGCTGACATGAAAGATAAAAATTCCACATCAGCAGAACTGGAGAAAATCCAAGCCCTAAGGAAGAAAGAGAAGGAAAACTTTGAGCTACAAATTAGACTCAACAAGGTGGAGTTTGAGCTGGAACTTCAGCGAATACATCACAAGGCTGAGCTGGACGCACAGATGCTACATAATCAGCAAAAGATGCAAGCCCTAGCTGCAGATCTTCATTCTACACCTATAACTGGACCTACTATAATACAACCATCAACATCTCAGATAGCAGATGATTCGATCTCACAACTGCTAGAGTTTTCAAGGCAGCAATATCAAGCCCAAGTAGACTCTCTCAGGCTCCCACCAACAGATATGATCAAGTTTGATGGTGACCCCCTCCAGTATTGGAAGTTCATGAGGCTTTTTACTACGATGGTGGACAAAGAGTCTGTTTCTGCTGAAGAAAAGTTAACTCGTCTGCACCAGTACACAGAAGGAAAAGCTCGAGATGCTATTAGTCACTGTCTATACAACCTCAGTCCCAGCGCAGGTTTCAAAGAAGCACTTGAGCGACTAAAATCAAGATTCGGAAATCCTCATTCCATCTCCCAAGCTTGGGTTGAAAAGGTTTTGAACTTTAAGGAGATAAGAGACAATATACAACTGAGAGACTTTGCAGACCAACTAAGAGGCTGCAAGGATACACTTGCTGCCATGAAATGTGAGGAAGAGCTTAGTGGCCGCCGCACATTAGTTGAGATAATTAGCAAGCTACCATCAGATCTCAGGGCCAAGTGGTTAAATAAAAACCATGACATCACAAAGGAGGGACGTCTACCGAAACTCGACGACGTCGTCAGCTTTGTGGAGACAGAGGCTGAAAAGAGATCAGATCCAGTCTTTGGTGGGTTAATTAGCTACAAGAAGCAGGAGAAGCCAAACAACTTTACATCACCTACCAAAGTCTCTAAGAAACATCATCAAAGCTACCCCACCACTGTCAAGGCAGCTGCAGTCCAGGAGAATAAGTCCACACGTACCAAGAAGCCAGCTTATTTAAAATGTCTCAAATGTTCAGAGCACCATTTCTTAAACCAGTGCCCAGATTTCAGATCACTAACAGTGCCAGAGCGTCTTGTGTTCGTTCAAGGAAAGAACCTGTGTCAAAATTGTTTTATGATGGGTCACAACGCTGAGATTTGCACACGCAATTGGGTGTGCAACGTTCCTGGCTGTGGACAGAAACATAACACGTGGCTGCATCCTAACCACACTAACAGACAGAACGCTACAGCAGGGCAGGACACCACTGATGACAATAAAACTACCCAACAAACACAAACTACCAGATCACCTAATGTCACCTGTGGGTTCGCTGGAGCTGCAAATGGTAAAGTTTGTTTGCCTATTGTTCCTGTGGTCGTTAGGGGCAAAGCTACAAACATCAGTTCTGTCACATATGCATTACTCGATCCTGGAGCCAACACCAGTTTAGTGTCAGAAGAACTGACCAAGAGACTCAAGGTCAAAGGCAAGCCTGCAAGGTTAGACCTTGATACAGTAGGAAGTAGCCAAGAAGGAATATTTACTAGAAGTGTAGATCTTGAGATTAGCTCTCTACACAATGGCAGCATCTACACGCTTAATGGTGTGAGAACACTTAAGAAAATAAACATAGGACTTAGCTGTCTCGCGACACCTGACGAGGTAGCCAGATGGGATCACTTAGCAGACATCCCTATTCCCAGCATCAAGGCCAATGATGTGCACCTCGTCATTGGACAAGATGCTCCACGTCTTCTCAGAGTTGAAGAGTACCGCGTGGGAGGTGATAATGACCCTTACGCTACCAGAACAGTACTCGGCTGGGCCATAAATGGACCCGTCGATTACAAAGAAGGTAGGAAAGCCAAGGCCTACTTCCTCAAGTCAGATCAAAGTCTGCAGACACAAGTGGAAAGATTTTGGAAACTTGATGACCCTACTCAAGATAACAATCTGTCAATCAATGACCAGAAGGTGATTAAACTGTGGGAAAACTCACTTTCCAAAGAAGGCTCACACTACACCTTAGACATACCTTTTAAGAAAGAAGCAGTTACACTGCCTAACAATATCAACTTAGCAACACAGAGACTACAACTATTGGAACGCAGATTAACAAAGGACCCAGACCTGAAAGACAAGTACGTGGAGGCAATGAAGTCAACCGTCGATAAAGGACATGCAGAGGAGGTCCCAGCCTCTTCGCTTGACCGCACTGATGGCAAAGTGTGGTATCTCCCACATCACTCAGTAACTCATCCACGCAAGCCTGGAAAGGTTCGAGTCGTCTTTGACTGCGCAACCAAGTACGATGGAACATCTCTCAATGACGTCATCCACCAGGGACCAGATCTGACAAACAAATTAATAAATGTGCTGATCCGCTTCCGCCAAGGTCCAGTTGCTGTAATGGCAGACATTGAGGGAATGTTCAATCAGATACATGTAACTCTGGAACGCAGAGATGTGCTACGGTTCCTGTGGTGGAAAGACCACGATCCTAACAATGAAGTAGTTGCTTACCGTATGACGTTTCACCTCTTTGGCGGAGTGTGGTCTCCAAGCGCAGCAAGTTTTGCATTGAGGAGATGTGCATCAGATCAGGCACATCTGTATGACACAGATACCATCTCCACTGTAGAACAAAACTTTTATGTAGATGATTGCCTGAAATCCTCAGACTCACCTCAACAAGTCATCCGTCTAGCAGCGCAACTGATCGACCTACTCATGCAAGGAAGGTTTCGCTTGACTAAATGGACAAGCAATTCAACAGAGGTCTTGAAGTCTATCCCAGAGGAGGAACATGTAAATCAAGTGCCATTGTTGGACCTGGATGGAGATCCGTCATTGGAAAGATCTCTGAAAGGATGGAACCAGCAAAGGATCGAGGAACATCTACTCCAGAGAGAAACTCAATGGAAGTTTAATCCTCCTGCCACCTCACATATGGGGGACGTATGGGAGAGGCAGATTTGTTCTGTGCGCTCAATTCTCATGAACATTGCAAGACAACAGACTTTGGATGATGAAGGATTAATGACACTTTTCTGCATCATTGAAAACATTGTCAATGGAAGACCGCTAACAAAGTTGTCAGAGGACCCAAGGGATGGTCAGCCTTTGACTCCCAATGATTTACTTCTGCTGAGACCAGAATGCCCACTACCTCCTGGTCACTTTGTGAAACAGGATCTGTATCGACGACGCTGGCGCCAAGTCCAGTATTTGGCAGACATTTTCTGGGTTAGGTGGGTGAAGGAGTACCTACCCAGCCTGCAGCAAAGGCAGAAGTGGAACCACCATTCCAGAAACTATCAAGTGGGAGATCTTGTCCTGATCCTGCATGAGTCCACACCTCACAGTCAGTGGCTTCTTGGTTTGGTCACTGATGTCAACATTGGAGCTGATGGACTAGTGCGATCAGTGCAAGTAAAGACTCACAGAGGGACTTACACCCGTCCAATACACAAGCTATGTTTGCTAGATGGAAATATGGATGAGTAGGCTCTAATTACCTTCAGCTTGTGTGTTTTCTTCATATAGATGATTTTTCTTATTTTCATGTTCACGATTACTGTAAACTGTTAATTATTACTCTAAGTCAAGTTATCACCATGAAAATATGTAACAGATATTTTCATTTGAAAGGTTTCTTATTACAAGGTTAAATTTGAGTAGTTAAGTAAGGTTATTTAATTCTAGCTTGTCGCTCACCAATTTTCTCGGATGACCGTCTATCGAGGTCATCGGGGCCGGGATGTTGGATTCACTCCTCCCATTTTCCACTAGAGGGCTCTATAGCTTTACTTTTTGTTTAAGTGAGTTGACGGTTAAACAGGAAGTGAATCAACGGCGGACCGGAAGTGGGTTTTATTTAGCCGTTAGCTGAAAATAACAAGCCAAATCTAACATAAAATCATATCTTACTTGTGTTCATGATTATTGCCCAACGTGGTAAGTTATATTTAATGCTGTAAGATGTGAGAGATATGTTATTTTGTAGTTCTAAGCGTGGGTTTTGGTGAATTAGCTTAGAGCTAATAAGATGCTAACGGGTAGCAGCTAGTTAGCTAACTTTCATTTCATTTATTTATTTATTTATTCATTTTATAAAAAAGAACACATAGCAAACACATGTTTCTTGTATAAAAAAGAAAATATAAAATGAAAGGCTAGTTAGCTAAATGATAGCTTTGTTGCTGCACTGTGATATTTAAATGCTGATGTTTATAACTGGTTGGTTAAATCTATTCTAGTTCTTAAGTATATGTTTAATCTATTCAATCAAATTAATATATTTAATCAATTTTATTTTATTCAATTAATCTATTCTAATCTATTCTAGTTCTTAAGTCTATGTTTAAGTTTGTGTTTATTTGAATTTTGCAATACTAAGTATTGGCATTTTTGTTTATTTTATTTACAGTTTAACCGGCATGTTCGTGTGAAAACACTCGGCAATTAAAGGCAACAATAACAACAACAACGACCTTACGTTCTTTGTAACAACATAGTTGTTGAAATGAAGCTAAAGTGTTATTGAGAAACAAGTCATTGAAGCGTACTATACCCCTTATTTGCCATTCTTTAAAAACAGAGTCCTGAGATGATGGTTTGAAAAGTTGGTTAGACATAATAGGGCTACAGTATATGAGAGAAACTAGAGAAATCAAAATATTTACGAAATTGTGCCCAGATTTTTAGTGAGTGTTTTATAACTGGATTTATAACAGTTGTAAGTGGTGGAAGCGGGAATGAGGATCCCAAGAAAGCCACGGAGGACCATTTCCCAGAACACTGTGACTCCATCTCTACCCAGTCAGGGCTGTCAGGCCTGTTGTAATAGAATGACCAGAATGCTAGACAGTGCAAGTTTGCTGCCCAATAGTAAAAGCGGAAATTTGGAAGGGCAAGACCGCCTGCGGCCTTAGTTTTTTGGAGATATGTCTTATTTAAGCGTGGACGTTTTCCTTGCCACAGATATGATGAAATGATGGAATCTAACTAAACAAAGAATGAACCAGGGATAAAAACAGGAATATTTTGAAAGAGATATAAAAACTTAGGTAAAGTGACCATCTTGACTGAGTTAATACGGCCTTAGCCTGGTTAAAACCACACCCTGTCCTTCACTTCGCTTCAGACTAGGGTCTGGGACCTCTCCATTTTAAAACGATTCTTGCTGGAGGCGTGGGCTCTGCTGAGGAACAAAACCATTGGATATTTTGAACAGGAAAAGCATTCTGCTCCCTCCCCTCAGAGCCATATATGGCTGCTCCCCGTGCTCTGGTGAACTTGACAACTGCTCCGCCTCCTGCTGCAGCTTTTCTCTTGCTGCCGGCTGCCGCGCTGGAAATTCTGTGTTTATATGTTAATAAAACGTTTTAATAAAATACAATAAAACCATGGATCGCTGGTCCAGCTCACCAGAAGACCAGAACATCTGATGGGACTCGGTCAGCAACGTAAAACCCGAGTTTAATTCTCGTGACAGCCATTTCCTTGTTCATTTCAGCGGAGGGAGAGAAGGAGGAGGGCGCGAGCGATCACTTGACTTTTGGCCCAAAAAACAAAAGAAAACTCCAGATAAGGGATTAAGAAGGGGAAATTAATAAATTTGTGTCACATATAAAACAGTTCTGCATCGCTTTGCATCGCTTTGAATGAGAACATGCCGGTGCTCGCTGACTGCGCGCTGGCAGAGCCCTTTTATAGGGCTCTGCGCGCTGGGACAGGTGGGGGCGTGGGTTAGGGTCCAAAACTCCGTCCCTTCTGTTCTCTGATTGGTCCGAACAAAAATCTACCGGAGAAATGGTTGTTAATGAGAGAAGTCCCAGACTATGCAGTGAAGGGAAATGAGAATTGAGCGGAGCTGTGCAGGAAGGCGAGGGCCAGGCTAATACGGCCTATGAGGGAAGTGGAAAGCGGTGACCATCGGGATAATGCCTGCTTTGTCTGATTCAACAGAGAGACAAAATTTTCTTGATATAAATCCTTATACCTCCTCGTAACTGTAAGACCCAGGTAAGAGAATTTTATCTTCTCAATTTTAAAAGGCCATTTACTAAAGTCAAGAGTCTGCACCAGGGTATTGATAGGGAAAATTACAGTTTTACTCAAGTTTAATTTGTAACCAGAATTGATTCCAAATTCCTCAAGTAATGATAAAACGGAAGGTAGCATGTCAGTCGGATGAGAAATGAAAAGTAAAAGGTCATCAGCATAAAGGGAGACCTTGTGCTCCATATCGCCTCTCCAGATTCCTGAAATTGTGTCACAGGACCGCAAAGCAGTGGCAAGAGGTTCAATTGCCAGGTCAAAGAGCAAAGGGCTCAGTGGGCATCCCTGGCGAGTTCCTCGATGTAGACTGAATGGTTTCGATATCTGAGAGTTGGTACGAATGGTTGCGGTGGGATGTGAATAAATTAATTGCACCCATGTAATGAAATTGGGGCCAAAACCAAATTTGTCAAGAACATTAAACAAGTAGTCCCATTCAACCCGATCAAATGCTTTCTCCGCATCAAGGGAAATAACACACTCAGGAACAGTATCCGAAGGAGAATAAATAATGTCCAAAAGGCGTCTGATATTAAAAAAGGAGTGCCTGCCTTTAATGAATCCAGTCTGGTCTTTTGATATGATGAAAGGAAGGATCTTTTCCAACCTTTGAGCAAGAACTTTGGCTAAAATTTTGGCATCTGTATTTAAAAGGGAGATTGGTCGATAAGAGGAACAGTGAGTTGGGTCTTTTCCTTTCTTTGCAATGAGGGTAATGCAGGCCTCTAAGAAAGATTTCGGAAGGGATCCTTGGTCAAACGACTCTAAGAGAACCGAGTGTAAGAGTTGGGAGAGTAATGGAGAAAATTTCTTAAACAATTCAGCAGGGAAGCCGTCAGGACCCGGACATTTGCCAGACTGCATTACCGATACAGCTGACACAATTTCTGTCAGGGATATTGTGATCTCCAGTGCATCTTTCAGATTGGGTGTGAGTTTTGGCATATTGGTCTTTTCGAAAAACTGAGAAGATAAATTCTTGTTGGTTTGAGATTCTGAAGTATATAAATGGGAATAAAAGTCCTTAAATGCTCTGTTAATTTGTAAATGATCTAGAGTTATGGTGCCGTTCTTTAATTGGATCTTAGGGATGATTTGTTTAGCCATGGCACCCTTCAACTGATTTGCCAGTAGTTTTCCTGACTTTTCTCCATGTATGTAAAATGATGATTTACTTTTCAAAAGTGATTGTTCTATTGAGTATGTAGACAATAAATCAAACTTAGTTTTGAGTTCTACTTTTTTTTGTACAGATTAGGGCATTTGTTTTGAGCATATTGTTGATCAATTTCTTTTATCTGCTGGGCTAAATCAGTTCTTTCTTTTTGAGATTTTTGCCTCAGCCGGGCGGTATATGAAATGATTTGTCCCCTAAGATAGGCCTTAAGGGTATCCCAAACGGTTGACAATGGGATCCCAGGAGTTCTGTTTATGGATAGAAAAAGGTTATTTCTTTTTCTATAAATGTAACAAAATCATTGTTTGATAGTGACGTTGAATTGAAAAACGCCATACATCGCACAGGCCATACTTAGATAGAAAGGCACGAATAGTGTGGGACGACCTGCTGGCTATGGCAGGGTTTGTAGAGGATCTGTCCAAAACTGGATCCAACCAGCAATTCAAGTCACCACTGAGTATCAATGAGTATGTGTTTAGGTCCGGGAGCAGTGAAAATAATTTCTCAAAGAAACCAACATCATCCGTATTTGGGGCATAAACGTTAACTAGCACTACTGGTGTGTTGTACAATTTACCGGAAACAATCACAAAACGACCATATTTATCTGAGTTAACTTGAAAAGGTTCAAATGAAATGTCTTGACTGATGAGGATCGAGACGCCCCGAGCCTTTGCTCGAAATGAGGAATGGAAACTCTGCCCGTGCCATGTTTGCAGTAATCGTTTGCTATCGTCACTTCTAATGTGAGTCTCCTGCAGGAAAGCAATGCCTGTATTTAACTGTTTTAAATGAGAGAGCACCTTCCTTCTCTTGACGGGGTGGTTCAAACCTTTGACGTTCCAGCTTGACAACACCAACTGACCACTCATATTACTAATAATTTGTATAAGAAAGGTAGGTAATACAGTCTAATGTGTTGATGGCTGTGCAGTTCTTGGCAAAGTGAAAGAAAATATAAATTAATGGCAGTGATGGACCCCCCACCCCCTCCCTTTCCCACCCTGGACAGCTGCAAAAAACAGAAGCAGCAAGCTCCATAAAAATTAAAAATAAGTCTCCTGTCTAACTTTTAAACTAGTGCTCCAGTATCATAAGAGGGAAAAAAAATGTATAAGCACCTCATGCAAGGCCAAAAATGTACACATAGATGTGTGATCACGCATACACATATAAACAAAGTTAAATTAATCCTAATCCTAAATTAAATCTTCAATCAGTCCAAGACCAATTCAAGATCCAATTCAAGATAGTCAACAGGTAAACAAGAAGAGGAAAAATGTTAATAGTTCAAAATAATATATTGAAAACATTATATATTTCACCCATTTTTATACATGAATAGGCCTACTTCAATTATTTATGTGCCTAAATAAAAAATTAAAAAAGCCCCATCAAAAAAAAAAAAGTCTCAGATAATCAGAGTATGGGCAGAGTCCTGCTCATCTGTTCGTCACCTCATGTAAAGAAAAGTTTAGTGTAAACATAGACAAAGCCAGTGCGGGAACAGCGCGTTGCACATCAGTCAAAAGAAAAGTTAAATATTACTGTACTTGCGCTGTAAAGCCTGAGGTAACTCCTGTCCTGTCTAACTTTTAAACTAGGGCTCCAGTATCATAAAAGGGGGGGGGGGGATTAAATTTTTTTTTATAAGCACCTCACAAACTAGTTTAAAGTATGCAAGGCCAAAAAATGTATACACATAAATGTGTACCGGTAATCACGCACACACATACAAACATAAAGTTAAATTAATCCTAATCACAAATTAATTATCAATCAATCCAGGACTAACCCAAGATTCAGCTCAAGATAGTCAACAGGTAAACGAGAAGAGGAAAAATGTTAATAGTTCAAAAAAAGCTGCAGTAAAAACTAAAAAAGTCTCAGATAATGAGAGTATGGGCAAAGTCCTGCTCATCTGTTCGTCACCTCATGTAAAGAAAAGTTTAGTGTACACAGAAACAAAACCAGTGCGGGACCAGCGCGTTACACCTCAGTCAAAAGAAAAGTTTAAATGTTACTTGCGCTGTGAAGCCTGAAAGGTGTCTATGAACTTCTGCGCCTCCTCGACAGAGCCCAGCTACTATCTGTGTCCATCAGGTAAAGTCACGCGGAGTCGAGCAAGAAAAAGCAGAGCAGGTTTTAAACCCAGAGAGTACAGCACATTCATCACGTCCTTATATTCCACACGCTGGTTAAGGACTTCTGGGCTGTAATCCTCCACGATCCGCATCGGTTTCCCCCGGTATTCAAGTTTACCTCTGCGTCGGGCCTCCCGGATCATGAGCTCCTTCACCTGGACCCGGTGTTCTCGCAGGATAACCGGGCGTGGCCGCTGGTCCGAGGCGGGTTTCGGGGCGAGGGTTCGATGGGCCCGGTCCAGTTCGGGTGGAGAAGGAAGCGTGTCACGCCCGTAGATGTTGCACAGCAGGTTGGAGAAGAAGTCTGTGGGACGTCCGCTCTCAATAGACTCCGGTAAACCCAGAACACGAATATTCTGTCGTCTGCTTCGACTTTCTAAATCCGCTAATTTAGACTTTAGTCTGGCGTTTTCCTCCTGAAGAGTTGAGCAGGTGTTTTCCACCTCCGACATACGCTGGCTCAGGTCGTTAGTGACAAGTTCCAGTGATGACACACGCTGGCCGTGTTCCTCCACCGCCAGCCGGGTCTGGTCAAGTCTGAGATCCAGCTGACTAAAAGTTTGTTTGAACTCAGCTGACAGCGCTGCGCGGTGCTCCTCAAGCAGCGAGGTAATTGCCTCGAGGGTTACCAGGCCAGCGTCATCCTTCTCAGCGTCCTTCTTCGATCTTGTCGACTTTTGAGACATTTTTAATTTAAAATCTTTAAAAGAGATGTTTGATGGAAGTTGTGTGTGTTGTTATGAAATAAAATGTGTTTTTGTCCTCGTGTTTTTATTCTCCAAGAGGGGTTTTCAAACAGTGTTAAAATGACCAGTCTCTCTCTTATAAAATCTGTTCTGGTGAAGTTCTCAAAGAATGATCAGTTTGTGCCTGTCCTGCAGGCTTGGGGTACGCGGGGAGACCTGGCGTCTCTTTGTCAGTTTTACGACTTTGTAGAATATATGACTGGCAGGAAATCTACTGAAAGCCTCCTTTCTTACCCTGGATGTTTGTTCAGTTAGAAAGTAACAAGAACAGCTCTAAATCTATGTGTGTAGTGTATGAGCTTTAATGTAATTTAATGTCCAGTTACACTAATTGGTCACTTAGTGGTCTACTAGAGTGTGTGTGTGTTTATAAGTACTCAGCATTAAATGTACATTTATTTCAGTCATCGATGTGTCGGTGCCCTTCCCCCTCTCAAACCTACGAAGGCCAGAGTAAGCTGAAACCCCCCTGAGGGGCTTTCTGGCAGTAAAGGAGGGCAACAGTCCTTAAAGCAGAAAACTTTTCTTATTGGTTAAGGTAGGCAACGCCCTACGAAAGAATAAAATAATGAGTTTTTCCTTCTCCAGCAGTCAACGCAAGGAGCAGGCGACGGAAAAAAAGCCCATCAGGTTGTATGCGTTGTCTCCATTGAAAATGTACATTTCAATGTCCCTTCTTCCCTCCCTCTCTCCCTGTTCTCCTCCCTTTTTTCTCTCTCTCACTGTCCACGTCTTTTAAACAAATGTAATGGCTTTTAGAAATAGAACAAATGTATTCTGTGACTTTTTAAACTTATGATTAATTAAACTTGTTTTTGGAACTTTAAATTACGTGCGTTTGTCGTATTTTCAGTGTATTTCTCCTTTCTGATCCAAAGTGAACCAAATAACGAATTCTGGGGCGAATAAGAATCAAAGCCAACAAATTTGGAGGTCCCACCGAGATTGGTTGCACGCGCGAACAGGAAAGGACGAGCGGGAGTCCAGAGCA
The DNA here is from genome assembly GCA_038048925.1 of Garcialebias charrua. Lineage (NCBI taxonomy): Eukaryota > Metazoa > Chordata > Actinopteri > Cyprinodontiformes > Rivulidae > Garcialebias > Garcialebias charrua. The sequence goes on along the minus strand of JBBPBX010011281.1, from coordinate 44,175 downwards.
CTGATCAGTGACCGGTCTACACAACAATGACGTAAGCAGATTGCCTGTTTCAACAAAAATCTGAAATTGGACATTTATAGGCAAATTTTACTCAGTGTGTTTGGACTCCAGGGTTAATACGTGTAAAAAGAAAAAATATCGTTACAATTAAAAGTAGAATTATAAGTTTCCAGCCAAGACTCCTGATCCCAGAGTAAAAACACGCAGTGGTCGCGCCACCAGGAGCTCCGACGGGTCCACCTGGTTGAGGGGGAGTGGGGTTTTAGAATAAATATTCGCCTCACTCCTGTAACCCTAGACTGAGTTACTGTATCTCGTTAGGTTTTTGTGGCTAACTATAAAACAGTGTCAATTAAATCTACTTATAATTTGATTTATGATTAAGTAGAGGCGGGATCTGGTGAGGTAGTGTATTTGTATATTACCATGCGTAAATACGTTATAATACACTAGGAATAAAGGTATTGAAAAATTAAACCCACAAACAAATAAAATAAATAAAGTGTGGGACTGAGTGAGAAATTGAGGAAAACGCGCTGACTTTCGCTGATAAAATAACTCGATAAGAGTTCCAAACCTGGACCAGATAAAAATAGAATAAAATTAGTCACAGAATACTAAATCCTTTTTTATGTTCTAAAATAATGGTTTCCTGCCATGTGAGGAGTCAACACACATACCAATCTTATTTTACACTCAGAAGGTTCTTTTCATGGTGTCAGAGTCTCGCGTGAATGAAGTGCAAAAGTTGGCCTGTCCATTGTCTTTCATGTTTGTCTTTTGTCAAGAACTATAAGGCCAACTGCGTGGATGAATTACAAGAAAAAAGTTCTGGTTGTTCCAGTATCAATAAAGATTAATAGGCTTGGTGTGTGTGTGACATGGAGGAGAGTTTCAGAAAAAAAAGGAAAAGAAATGGGAGTTAAAACTGCATATTTCTTGGTGCATTTGTGTGTACAACTGGACCAGTGCTCTGTTTTTATTTTTTATTTATTTTATAGACATTTTAATAAGATATAACACTGCTACGGACTGTTGCTCGCTGCTTTCAAAGCCTCTCAGCTTCTGCCCAGAGAGGAGCAAGAGCCGCGCGGCTTCTCTCGTCTTCTCCCTGGCTCCCCGTTCTGCTGTTACCTTTGAAGTTCTTTTCGTTGACTCAAGGCTCGGTTCTGTCCAGCCTTGTTACGTGGAGCACGGGAGCACGCACGCTCAGAGCTCCGCTGCGCGGCTACCTTTCTGAACTCCCGACCCACGGGGAGAGAAAAAAGAGAGGGGCAGATCTTCCCGGAGCTTTTGCTAAAAATCTGCTATGAATCATGAAATAACACATTTAGCGTTATTTCTCTACAATATAAATAAACGCTCCTGTATTATTTTTAAATAAACAAATAAATAATGGCGATGCAATTTGAAAACATGGTGAGTCATGGACTTTAAAGAATTCAAAAACAGAGGGAGGAAAATAATGATTACTGTATTTTTAGCCTGTATGACATATTTATGGATGGTTTTTTCTTCTTAAACTTTTCACAAGCTATCTGAGGATTAAGTATGAAACAAACATTGAGGCGCCGAGATTAGAATAAAGTTTTATTTAGATACAGCAGTTTAATAGAGTAACAAAAGTAGTCTTCACCTCCTAAGTACAGCAGCTGGTGCGGATCTCCTGAAACACAGAATAAACATTACATTAAAACGGTTTACACTTCTCCACTATAACAGGATTAGATAATTTTCTACAGCGTGAATGTGGGTGAAATGAAAAATAGAACTTCAGCTCAGCTCTGAACAGGGGTCTGGTTTTAACCAGGCTAGAAGGCCGTAGGATGTGTAACAGTTTTTTTGAATAAACAAATAAAATATTTGCGGATAGTTCGAGATAAATTAATTAGGGTCGAATGAACCTTCACGGTTGGAAGGATTGATCAAAAAGGATTATGACATTCTATCTCAATAATTTTAGGTTATAACACTTAAACAATCGGGAAATTTGGAAATTGCAGTAGGATCTCCCGTTAGCATAGCTTAGGCTGCCTAACAACGGACATTTTATAACTTTGTAACGGTAGACAGCTCACATCTGATTCGCTAACAAAGCATACAGTGGCGCGTCGTGTAGATAAACAATATCGACTTTAAATAATCCAAATTTAGTTTTTGTAGACGAACTTAGCAGCTAACAGCAAAGCTAACGAGCCACTAGGTTCGACGTGGTTCACGAGACGTCGTCTTATAATTTGTGTATAGGACGTGAGGAGGTAGAACCGAACGCATTATACTTGCATTTTCCAATATAAGAAGCAGAGAAAGTGGATTACCTATCTGGAAGACGTACTTTTGTGAATAGTTCCAGTGAATGTACACGTCTTGTGAGCGTTGACCGGAAGAGCAGGGTTGCCAGATCTCTTTATTCATCTCATTCGTCAACATTTATACATTCTCCTTCAAAACAAGCACAAATAAGCGACTCAATGTCCACGAGAAGCAAAAATGAAAACCCGCCACAAGCAGATGATCAAATTTGAAAGCGACTCCAGGGAAAAACAAGCCCAATGCCGCTCGAAATAAGCGGACTTGGCAACTATGGGGACGCAAAAGACAGTTGTTTCGTGTATAGCCTGAGCAGGGTTGCCAGGTGAGAAATGTAGGATTATCGTACACCCATCATAAACAAAATAAGTATGCTCTATAGTCACTCTATTGTTGAATACTGTAGCGTTTGACAGGCACTCACAGCTTTGTGGCGTCTGTACTGGGGGGAACCATAGACATTAACACGCATTATTATCTGGTGGCAAATAATGAGCTCTACAGAAAGTCTTCTGTCACATTTAGAAAAGTACGATTAGCTGGAATTTCAAGACGCCTTCAGGGTTCACCAAAAACTCCGACAGACAGTTGCGACAGGCGGATGGAAACCGATCACAACTACACGTTCACAGAATGGCAAAATTATTGTATTTTTGGCCTTTTTCGGGATTATTGATCGTACATCGTACAGAGGGCAAAATTATCGTGCAGATACGAAAATTATCGTGCAGCTGGCAACACTGAGCCTGAGTATAATGGAGACCCCTGATGGATGAAAAAAGGTACTGCAGACAGGAGCGTAATAATTTCTAGAAAAGCCAAAAACAGGTTGGAGTCACTTTTATTTGTAAATTAATTTAGTCATCCAGTTGGGTTATTCGTTCTGAAACATTTAATAAAAGTAAAAGGATGCAGGTGCAGATTTTAATAACTGTTTGGAGTCAGATGAATAAAAGAAGAGGACAGATTGGGGTTTGAAGAAAAATAAATAATGATAATGATAATAATGAATTCAATTTATAACGCACTTTTCATTAATAAAAATCTCAAAGTGCTGGAGAGGGAGTAGCCCTCACAATCAGGTCCTGAATAAATACACCTTTAATTTTAATCTATTGAGGACATAAATTGAATCTCAATTTATAATAAGTGGAGAATTGGATTTTAAAAATCGACTAGTTGCTTCCTAGATGTGAAAAATGGATTTAAAATTCATTCATTTCTAAATTTTGATGCACTTTTAACATGCAGGAAAGGGTTTTAACAAAACTGTTTTTTTTTGTATGTCCAGAAGCCCAGATTTAGCTTTTTTAGATTTTTCTACCTGGATTATTGAGCATGCATCAGGGTATTTAACAAAACAGTTTGTTGAATAAATGTTTTAAAACGTGCAATCACTGATCAGTTTTTTAATATGTAATGCACTTAAATGTTAAACTGAGTAAAAATGTAAAAGGACAATTAATTTAATGTTAATATCTTTATAATTTATTTATTCTTTGCACTAATACAAAGACAAAAAGTGGACCTTTGGAATGAGTATTCTGGTCTGACCCCCTTGAGATCAGATTAAGCTGTATGCGTCCCCAGATCAAAATGAGTTTGACACCCCTGGATACCTGGAACAACAGGCCAAAATGAACGAGCCCATATTTTTACTTTGAATAAATGAGCCACTGAGCGTAATAGTTTCAAATTGACAATTTAAGAGGGCATCTAGCGGTGCCGTTTAGACATGAAAATATACACGATACATAAATAAATCCAACAAGAAGGCAGATCTTAGAAGGCTCAAGGAATTTGCTAATTATCATAGACTGTATACTAGCAAGGGGTCTTAGAAAACCGTATATTGTATGTTCTGAAATAAAAGTAGGCTACAGTATTTTTTGGTTTCAGGGTAAATTGATTATTTCACTTTTAGGTAAACTGATGTTTTGGATCTGTTGTGCAGATCAGATTAAAAGATGCCTCTGTCGAAGGATCTATAATAAAGCTGGTTAACAGAAAATTAATTTGATCTTGGTATGTTAATGATTTTTTTATCTTTTTTAATTTTTAAATAGCTTCATTGAACAGTGTTTGTGGAACGGCAAGAGTGAGTCTTATGAATCCCACCTCATCTTTACAGAACACATAATGGTAAAACATGCATTAAGGTAGGCCTTTGTCAAAACACATGCCGCATCTGACTTTTGAATCTCAGCTACTGTGGTTATTGATCAGATCGGATCAGATTTAATATGAAGTTGTGTCCAGAAACTGACTCACCGTGACTTCACTGAGAACAACAACAACATGGCTGGACTCATATGCAACCTTGCTCAAAGAACTTTTGAGGGGCTTACGCAAGGAACGACTGAAAACAACAAAGGCACCAAAAGAACAAAAGACTGTCCACAGAAACTTTCAGCCGAGCAGAGGCAAAGACTTTCTCAAAGAACTGTCAAAACATGGTCATCAGACACAAATGGCCAGAACATACGGTCCGGATTTGGGGGGATCCTGACGAGAATCAGAACCCAGTGAACGTCTCACTGGGGGCTGGAACAAGAGAAAGCTGAACACGTTCTCCAAACAGACAAGAGAACAAATGGTCCTGAAGTCACTCATACCAGCAAAGGCCGCACCGATATTGATCTGTGAGGTTCTGTCATTGATCTTAGTATCCGGGATCAAAACTACAGTTGCTATGATAAATTACACATAGACACATTTAGGGCCTGCCAGCGCAGGCTTCATGATTCTTAGTTATACTATGCTCAGGTGGATCTGACGACTTGCTTTTTCTGGTTCCTGTAACTCTGTGGTGAAGCTTAAGGAAAGCAAGGGAAATGATCCCAGCTCCTGACCCTAAAACGAGTTAACTTTTATATTTCTGTTTTTGCAGTTATCCTTGGCGGAGTGCATGTTGGAAATCTGATGTGTCACAAGGGGTACATTTTGGTAAATGATTATAATTTTAAAGAAAATGAGATGATATCGTAGAGTACAGTTAGCTATATGGTTGTGAAAACCAAATTAGTGGTGGCAATAGGCTGAGGTTTAGGAAACATCTGACACTAATGCTCAGGTTAAAGAATGGTGAATTTAGACACAATTTCCAATTTAATAACCAAATAACTTTGGCATAATTGAAACAAGGTAGAGTTTTGTTTCAAAAGGGGGTATTAAGAGGCTGACAGATGTTTCTAAAAATAGAGAGGTTGGAATTGGTCCCTAGAAATAACTAATTAGAAATAACTAGATTGTAAATGTTTCCTAGAAACAACTAGGTTGAAAAATGTTCCTAGAAATAACTAATTAACTAATAGATGGTAAATACATTTTAGTATACAAAGCATAATAAGGAACTGATAAATTGGCGTTATAAACAAAGTTCACTTGCGTTGATAGTGAGGCGGTATCGGTCTTGAACGTTTTATTTTCTTTAATCATGTCATGGAGGAAGGAGTATTGATGCAAGCATATTTCAAATGAGCAATTAACAACACTGTTTTTTTTCCTCTGTGAAATGTGTGTGAAGCAGGATGGGGGACGCCCCTTGGAAATGTTTCCTGGCCTACAGGCTCAAACCACTCAAACCTGAAGTGGACCTGATCAGAGGGTGTTTAGAATTATGCTCTGCCGCCGCTTGCGATGTTTTTGAATTATGCTCTGCCGCCGTTTGCGATGTTATTTGTATGTGTGTAATTTCTGCTATAAGCTGAGTGAAAAGGTACAGTATTTTTGTAAGTATGAACTGCCTCAAAACTACTTATAATTAACCCTAATGAAGATTAAGCCTCCTCCAAACCCAACTAACATGCATGATTCATTCTTTCTACTACTGATTTGTAATTGATGGGGTGTTGTTTGCTGTGACACATTCTGTTTATGATAGGTGGTTCCTGTAAATGCTCCAGCTGAGGGGTTTTTCTCAACGGAGTCCAGGGGAGGCAAGACCAGACAGCCCTGGTCAGTAAGGACCTGTGTGGGGTCGCTGAACGCACACCACAGGCAGTGTGTGTCAATGCCAGGGGATCCACACGGTTCAGTGTGCTCCAGCTCGTGAACCAGGAAGGAGCTAAGAGGATCGAGCGGGACAACAAGAAAAGCTCGCATTCGAACTCTTGTGCCTTGATAGACGAAAGTAGCCGAGTAAAGTTGCGTGCGAGGCTCAGAAGGACTCTGTTTAATGGGGTTGCTCGGTAATGGAACATGCACACATAGAACAGACACCTAAAACACAATAGAAACATTACATATTAGAGTCTCACATTACACGAAGAAAACTTGGGGACATAGGAGGACATCCCCGAGCAACCCAGGGGAATGCCCCTGAGTACGTGTGGCACATTCAAAAAGTATATTAATGTTTCTGTGATGGTGATATAAATCTTGTGTTCTTTCTCTATTTTTGTGTGTTCAAGGGAGACAACTGCCTTGCTGCTGGAGGAGGAACTTGGGAACTTAAGGTTCATAATTCTGCAATATCCTAAGCGCTTACTATTATTATCGTTCATAGTTTGCATATATTTCCTTATATTCTACAATTTGCATATTAATAAATTCATTCGGGTCTGGACGACCCACTGGACGATTGGCTGATAAAGATCTTCGGTCCCTGGAAACAGGTGTTTGTATCTATAATGGTATCATTGGCTATTTTCTTAGGCATACTTATAACTTGCGGGTGCTGCTACATGCATTGTTTAAGGTCTTTGACGGTTAGACTTATCACGTCCACCCTGGAAAAAAGGGATCTTGAAGTGATGCGACAACTGCTTTTGTTAAAAAACTATAACTTGGAGGATTTTGAAAAAACTGGTTGAATCAGTGCTTTAAGTGGGCCGGAACTCACCGGTACCCAGTTCCGCCACTTCTAAAATTTAACCCTGACAGTTCCGGGACTTTTTTTAAGCGTAAGGTGCGTTCCGGAACTTATTTTCGTCTTCTCCACTTGAAAGACCCGTGGCAGATTAGAATGCATCATTTCCCCCGACTGGATTTCAAGAAAGAGTAATGCATCTTCACAACAATAAAACATCTTTGGTGGAGCGCGTCATTTTGGCCAATCACAACCTCAGGATAGACAGGGGGAGGAGACGACAGCGAACTCTGTAAAAAAACAAAAACAAACTTTGCAGCGCGACAGAGCGCGAGGGAAGCGGAAGTAACTCCTCCAACGTGTGGGTAAAGTTAATATTTTTATACATGCAGTGGAGTGTAACCATTGTTTAGTAATGGCATGTTGTGTTACAAATAAAACTAAATAAAAATTAACAAAATAACAGTCAATTGCACCCCTAAAGCCACTGAGATAAAGTATCACATTAATTTAATTACCACAGGAGTGAATTTAAAAACAGGATGATGTCTATATGAACTAGTTGAATGAGGTGTCTCTAAAATATCCTGATTCATGATCAATAATAATTTAAACAATTTTTTAATCTGTCCACAGGACCTGACTTTATTTTGTTAGATGTCTCTAAAATAGTTATTGAATCATGTTTACATGTAGGTAAACATGTAACAACAACATGTATTTTAACAACTTGTTAAAATACACAAGAATGCAGGAAATGGCATCTACTTTATTCAAAATTTCTGGCAAAACATCTTCACCAGCATATTTAAGAAACTAGTTTTTACTGTTAGTAAGTAAGTTTTATTTATATAGCACATTTCACAGACATGAGAGTCACATAGTGCTTTACAAAAGGAAAAATAAAATCATAAAATCACAGAAGTACTATACAAAAAGGTAAAACATAACAAACTCTAAAATCAATGTACAAAATTAACCAAAAGCCTGTCTGAAGAGATAAGTCTTAAGTTTTTAAATGCATCTGTTGACTCGGAGCAGCGCATTGTTAGCAAAATGTTCTGCTGTATTTGACTTGCTGCTGTTGTTGGTTGTTAATTTTTTGGTTGACACAATCTTTCCTATTTATGTCCTCATTAAATTAGGTTAGTAAATGACTTTTACCTGAAGCATGTTAAAAAATTACAAAATCTTTCGGGGGGGGGGTTGGCGCAACGTTTGTCACCTTTTTCATCCCTTCTGAGTTTGCAGGTATGCATATTATTATGACTTTAGGGAGGGTACCGGCACTTATTTTTTTCCACTTAAAGCACTGGGTTGAATATTGTGTATATATGCGTTTAGCTGCGTTATTAGGTGTGTGATTTTATTTCTTTTGGGATGGACCTCAGGAATTGAGGTCCAAAGGGGGTTTGTTATGAAATAAAATGTGTTTTTGTCCTCGTGTTTTTATTCTCCAAGAGGGGTTTTCAAACAATGTTAAAATGACCAGTCTCTCTCTTATAAAATCTGTTCTGGTGAAGTTCTCAAAGAATGATCAGTTTGTGCCTGTCCTGCAGGCTTGGGGTACGCGGGGAGACCTGGCGCCTCTTTGTCAGTTTTACGACTTTGTAGAATATATGACTGGCAGGAAATCTACTGAAAGCCTCCTTTCTTACCCTGGATGTTTGTTCAGTTAGAAAGTAACACGAACATCTCTAAATCTATGTGTGTAGTGTATGATCTTTAATGTAATTTAATGTCCAGTTACACTAATTGGTCACTTAGTGGTCTACTAGAGTGTGTGTGTGTGTGTGTGTGTTTATAAGTACTCAGCAATAAATGTACATTTATTTCAGTCATTGATATGTCGGTGCCCTTCCCCATCTCAAACCTGCGAAGGCCAGAGTAAGCTGAAACCCCCCTGAGGGGCTTTCTGGCAGTAAAGGAGGGTAACAGTCCATAAAGCAGAAAACTTTTCTTATTGGTTAAGGCAGGCAACGCCCTACGAAAGAATAAAAGAATGAGTTTTTCCTTCTCCAGCAGTCAACGCAAGGAGCAGGCGATGGGGAAAAAAGCCCATCAGGTTGTATGCGTTGTCTCCATTGAAAATGTGCATTTCAATGTCCCTTCTTCCCCCCCTCTCTCCCTGCTCTCCTCCCTTTTTTCTCTCTCTCACTGTCCACGTCTTTTAAACAAATGTAATGGCTTTTAGAAATAGAACAAATGTATTCTGTGACTTTTTAAACTTATGATTCATTAAACTGGTTTTTGGAACTTTAAATTACGTGCGTTTGTCGTATTTTCAGTGTATTTCTCCTTTCTGATCCAAAGTGAACCAAATAACGAATTCTGGGGCGAATAAGAATCAAAGCCAACAATGTGATAGTAGGCAAAAAAAGTAGATGTAGAGGGCTTGGTGGTGCTGAAAAATAAGTTTTAACCGGTGCACTGGCAAGTGCGACTTACTCCATCTTACGACCACACCCGAAGTCTAATGTACCTGAAAAGAAAAAAAACTACTTGGTATTTTTAACGTCACTCTCCAAACCATTCCACAATCCAATACCTTGGATTGAGGTAGACCGATCCTTCAAACTAGTTCTGTATTTTGGTTTTGTAAATATCTCTGTCCCCTTAAGATTATAAAAACTTTGTCTTTTAACAAAATGTATTTGGATATTTAAAGGTAATGTGTGTTGGCTTCTGATTCTTAGTCGCCCCAGAATTCGTTATTTGGTTCACTTTGGATCAGAAAGGAAAAATACACTGAAAATACGACAAACACACATGATTTAAAGTTCCAAAAGACCAGTTTAATTAATCATAAGTTTAAAAAAGTCACAGAATACATTTGTTCTATTTATAAAAGCCATTACATTTGTTCAAATGAGAGCCAGGGAGACAGTGGGGAGAAAGAGGGAAGAAAAGACATTTAATGTGTTTCAAGGGAGACCCCATACAACCTGATTAGTCTGAATCCAGTTGTCTTCCCCTCCGGGCTTCTCTACGTTACTGGCTGGAGGAGGATACTCATGTTTTTTATACTCCTGCAGGGTATTTCTGCTTTCCACCAATCACAGAGGTCCTCTTTGTCTTTCTGGTGGGGTATTTTCCTCCCCCTTAACTGATAAGTACAGTACATATTGCAGATCTGACAATAAAGTTGACTTTGACTTAACTTTGACTTTGATAAGAGGCCTCTATCATGTGGAACAGGAAATACCATTTTCTTTTTTCAGTCTGCAGAACCCTTTTTTTTGGTAAGAGAGTGAAGGATAATATTCATTCATTCAACCTTTATTTATACAGGCTGACCTTACACAGTTCTACTTTTAATCTGATTGAAACTACTTCACAACTATTATATAATTAATGCACAAGTGCTTTATGATCAAGGTATTAATTGTTTTACGAATGTTTATGCAATCATGTTCTCTGCGCCTTCAAGTGGTTTTACACACTTATATATCCACACTTATTTATTCCCCAAAAAGGAGCATTTTTCAGATGTGAACACAGTTTTCAGAGATGGGCACCTTTTTTCCAACTCACATGAGAGCTGACGAGGGGGAAGGGTGGCTGAATCAGTCACACAGAACAAAGGGACTTCCAGTGACTTCCTACCAGTCATAAATCTGTGAAGTCATAAAACTGACAGAGAGACGCCAAGGCCCCTCTCCCACAAGCCACTCAGAGACCAGAACAGATCCAACTTCAAGCATTCCTTCAGTACCAGAACCTCACATGAGTACATGCTCACATTCTGTCTCCTCTCAGGAAACCCTTACCATTCTATAAGAGAAACTTGATCATTTTGAACGCCGTGTGAAGACTCCTTCAAAATAAATGAAAACACAAAGATAAAGTATTTTATTTCATAACAAAACCCCCTTTGGACCTCATTAATTGAGGTCCATCCCAAAAGAAATAAAATCACACACCTAATACCGCAGCTAAAACGCATATATACACAATATTCAATCAGTTTTTTCAAAATCCTCCAAGTTATAGTTTTTTAACAAAAACAGTTGTCGCATCACTTCAGGATCCCGTTTTTCCAGAGTGGATGTGATGAGTCTTACCGTCAAAGACCTTAAACAAGGCACGCAGCAGCACCCGCAGGTTATAAGTATGCCTAAGAAAATAGCCAATGATACCATTATAGATACGAACACCTGTTTCCAGGGACCGAAGATCTTTATTAGCCAATTGTCCAGTGGGTCGTCCAGACCCGAATGACTTTTCATTTCATCTGAGAGGGTTCTAAGGCCTTCTAGGGCTCTTGTGACTTTGCCATCTGGAGCAGTGTTGTTTGGAATAAATGTACAGCAAAGGTCACCAAACATACTACAAACTCCCCCCGTTCCGCCAAAAGCATATCCAACGCCATCCTGTTCTGAACCGCCATCAGGGAAGTCGGCGCTAGTTGTTCGGCCAGACCTTCTACCGCGTCTCTGGTGAGATTGGACAGTCGCATAACATTATAATGCACATAATTTATCCTGTCTACATTTTTATTGGGAGTAACAGGAAACACTGCTGAAATGATAGGAAAGCTCTCAAACCCAGCTGCCACCTGATCAGCCAATTTGTATTCATTTGGCACACCCCACGGAATGCCTATAGAGTCAATATAAGTAGGTGAGCCGACGGTTGGATCAAAATTAGCAGATCTCCTTCTCCTATTTTGAGAGAGATCAGTTCCGTTCAGGATCTCCAATCTGGGACCAATCAGAGCCAGAGGAGCCGCCAATCGTACCATGGCACAAAGTCCAATGGTGTTGTCCAAGATACGAGTGAGTAATCTCCTTTCCCCACAATAGTAGTATAAGCCCGATCTAACAAGAGGGCCAATCACTTTTCTATCCCCTTTTTCTGTGCTCGCTGGCCTCGTCTGATTGCACCAGCTTGGGTCAATCATGCCCACATTTATTTTGGCATTTGGACTCGTGAAATTAAAACAGAAGTAATCATTGCGTTTTGTAGCATGGAACGGGCCAGCTTTGGTGTGATTCCCGGCTAAGGGAAACACTTCACTTAAGGTTGTACAATTAGCGTGCATCTGCGTTCTGGTCAAGTTTAGCATGCAAGCAAACCCCCATGTATCCTCTGGGAACAAGGGTGCCAGCTCAGTGTACAACAGCGGGCGTGCTACGGCACATGCCAAGCATTCAGACAACGAGGCCTGCTTTGCCGCCTCCGATAACCATGCCAACCATATATTATTGTCATGGTATCCGGTAGACATTGCGATTACCTCGACCGGAGTCAACTTTGTGTAATCGGTGGTAATTATGTCTGAAGTTTGGTGCGGGGTCACAGGGGGAAAAGAAGAATTACCTAGAGAGCTGATAGTGTTTACCATTTCAATTCGTAATGACCCATATTTTGGTGGATAGGAGTTCACTATCACTCTCATAACATGAAAATTGAACGGATGTTCGTCCATTTCAAAAGTGGACACCGCTTTAATAGACAGGGAAACCGGATTCTGGGTGAGGGAAAAATCCCTCTGGAGAGTGAACTTGCTAGTCCAAAACTGGCGAAATCCTGGTCGATCCAACTTAGGCTGGGAAAATACCCAGGACCCTTGTTGTAAAACCACCTTATCCCCGCTACATTGGACATTTTGGCCAGCACATAGTACAATTTCCCCCCAAGTGCAGCTCTGTGGGCATTGTGAAGCCGTAGGTGGACATTGACACATGTATATATCTGCATGCCTGAATGAAATATTCTGGCCTGCACAATCAATTACATCGCATAAAACGAATGTGAAAGTGGTAGTCTGGTTTGCGATATACTCTAGTTTGAGGACTTTTTGGTGCGCGCCATACTCCCTCTTATGTCTATAAACTTCACAATCATTTTTCCTAGGGATTACGCAAAACTGTTCTAGGAGGACAATCAAAATTACCATACTTATTCTACTTATTCCAACTACCATAGTGACCCTCTTGTCTGGCCACCACATTTTGAATCAATTTATTAATATGCAAATTGTAGAATATAAGGAAATATATGCAAACTATGAACGATAATAATAGTAAGCGCTTTAGAATATTGCAGAATTATGAACCTTAAGTTCCAAGTTCCTCCTCCAGCAGCAAGGCAGTTGTCTCCCTTGAACACACAAAAATAGAGAAAGAACACAATATTTATATCATCATCACAGAAACATTAATATACTTTTTGAATTTGCCACACGTACTCAGGGGCATTCCCCTAGGGTGCTCGGGAATGTCCTCCTATGTTCCCGAGTTTTCTTCGTGTAATGTGAGACTCTAATATGTAGTGTTTTTTATCGTTTTAGGTGTCTGTTCTATGTGTGCATGTTCCAGCAACGAGTGGCCCCATTAAACAGAGTCTTTCTGGGCCCGCACGCAACTTTACTCTGCTACTTTCGTCTATCAAGGTACAAGAGTTCGAATGCGAGCTCCTCTTGTTGTCCCGCTCGATCCTCTCAGCTCCTTCCTGGTTCACGGGCTGGAGCACACTGACTCCAATGGTACCAGACCTCCCCCTTTCCTCTCAGCCTGACCGCATGTGAGGTTCTCTCGGTCACTTGGAAAGGACCTGCCCAGCGAGGCTCCGCCCACTTTCTCTTAACGACCCTCAGCAGCACCCACTCAGCTGTGGGTAGGTCAGGGTCTCCTGGTGGACCCCTTTTCTCGTGTACCTGCTGAGTAAAGTTGGTTACTAAAGCTTTTAACTCATCAAAGTATACCTTATGGTCCATCTTTCGGTCCCCCTCGTTGGGCAGAGAACAAGCATTCGGTCCAGGGAAAGGTCGACCTGTAGTTAACTCATAGGGAGAGAAACCAGTGCCATTATTAACAGAAGTTCTTACAATCATTAATGCAATTGGCAAAGCGTCAACCCAGTTTAATTTGGTCTGTGCACAGATTTTGCTCAATTTTTGTTTTATGTTCTGATTCATCCTTTCGAACTTGCCTTGGGACTGGGGGTGGTACACGGTCCCGAAGGCGTGCTTTAATCCTAACATTTTTTCCACAGCCTGCAGGTCTGCGTTTTTAAAATGTGTACCATTATCAGATCTGATTTTTTCGGGAAACCCATGTCTAGGAATGTAATGGTTTATCAGGAACTTTATGACTTTATACTGAGTGGTGGTACTGGTACTGAGTATGAATTTTACTGTCTTATTTTCTTGCAGGTATGGCTTCAGGCCATCCTGTGAGGGCGTCGACACACATCAACACATATCTGTACCCCTTAATGGTTTCAATCATGTCTGTGTAATCTATGATCACTTCCTGTCCTGGTCTGAACAGGAAGGGAAATATCCCTTGTTCTGGTTTTACAGTAGGTCGGATGTTGTATTGTAAACAAACTTTACAGGTTCCTATGTGTTCAGTTATCATGTCTTTCATGTGTGGATGCCACCATTGCTGAAGATTCCTGGCCATCTGTCCGCCGCCCACATGAGCCAGACCGTGTGCTTCCTGAAAAACTAATGGTTTCAGAGTCATGGGCAGGATCCACTTTTCATTGGGTCCTGTCCACAACCCGCTCTGTTCATTCTTTTTTCCTCCCTTGTTTTTCCAAACAGATCTCTCTTCAGGAGACGCCTCATTCTGTGCCTTTGTGATTTCTGTTTGGCTCCAACGACTGTTCCACTGACATTCTTCTTCCACTGTCACCATCTGAACTCTTGCTAAATAGCCAGCTGCCACTTTAGCTGCTCTGTCTGCCTGCCTATTACCTTCAGCAGTATCCGACTGTGTTACATCATGACCTTTGCATTTCACTACTGCCACTTTCCTTGGAAGCATCAGACTATCAGCTAACTCTTTTATGAGTTCTTCATGTTTTATGGGTTTATTTCCTGCTGTCAAAAACCCTGCTCTTTTCCATTGGGGTAATTGTACATGAACAACTCCATAAACGTATGCTAACAACCACTGCTGGTACATATACAGTGTGCTCTGAACGGTCTTATTTAGGTCTTATTTAGGGATGCCCAATGTGCCTTACTGCATATGCCACTTTTTGCCTCTATAACAACATCAACTACTACCTCATACATATACTGTGTACATTGACTCATACGCTGCTTTGCCACTTTGCAAATGTCAATGCTAGAAACCTTTAGTTTATTTTAGTTATACTTTTTATACTCTTTTTTTATACTAGTATGCAAAAACTCAGGACAATATTATGTTCATTAAATGTTTAATGTTTTAGTTTTAGAGTTGGTGTAAATTTTCATACTCTTATACCACTATGCAAAAAACTCAGGACAGTGTTAGTTTTACTATTTTATGCTTATGTCTATTATTATATGTTTCAGTGTTTCAATGTTTAGATGTTTACTGTTGCACCGAGGGACTGAGAGAAACGCAATTTCGGTCATGTGTATGTCCTGTACTGTACATATTGCAGATCTGACAATAAAGTTGACTTTGACTTTGACTTTGACTAAGTCTGTGTATACTGTGATTTCTTTTCCTGTGCCTAATTTTAGTGCCGCAACTACTGCTTGAATTTCGGCTTTTTGAGCTGACTGTTTTCCCATAAACTGTCCAGATTCTACCACCTCGAATGCATCTTCATTTTGTCTAACCATTGCGAACCCTGACTTCAAAGACCCATCCTCCATTCTAAAGCAGCACCCGTCCGTGTAGAGTACTTCTGAATGTGGTATATGTTCTGTTTCTAGGTCGGACCTGATTTTTTCTTCCATATAGACCTTTTGAACACAATCGTGCGTGTTTGTTGTATTCATTCCGTCAGCCATGTTTACACCTTCATGTGAAAATGATAAATTTGGTGCTGCCAAAATGTTACTCATGCGTCTTTGTTTCAATGAAGTCATTGTGAAGAGTTCGGAGTTCACATAGGCCACGACATTATGTGATGTTAAAATGTGCAGTGGATGGCCCATCACTATATGTGCTGTTTTAGCAACAATTTTACTCAATCCTGCTGCCATTTGTGTACATGGTGGATGACGTTTTTCAGTACTATCCAGAAGAATGCTGGTATACATCAGTATCTGTCTATTCCCCCCTTTTTCTGAAACAAAATGCCATTAATGGTGTTTTTTGCTTCAGAAACATCAAGGTAGAAAGGTGAGGTGTAATCAGGTAGAGCTAAATTAGTAGCCCGAGCAGAGGCGGCCGCCACTAGAGGGCGCTAGGGGCGCCGCTCCTCCTTGGATCTGCAGCTCTTCTTCTTCACCATTTGAAGATTTTTTTTGTTTTTTTTTATAAAAGTGAAATAATAAAATAAAAATATTTCGAAATGCATGCATATATGTTTTTAGTTGTGTAGGATAAATATTTTATGAGTAATGATTGTTTTGTTTGTTTCAAAAAACGTTTTCTGATTGTGAGTGACGTACTTCCGGTTTCCCCGCTCGGCGCCGCCTGGGGGCTTTTCCCATGCTTTTCCATTGAATCTAATTATAACTAGCGGCCGCTAGCGGCCGTAGTTTATGTCCCATCTGTACAAAACTTTTGGACTGTACAGGTCGCATTTTCCGCCGCTCTCGAGCCTGGACTCGTCTCTTATCGCCACGGATCGCCAGCACTTCCGGTTCGAGCCGAGGAAGGAGGGGAAGCGGGGGACCATCTCTGTTTACAGTCAGAGCTTCACACGGCCAACTAGCGACGTTGAAACAGCTGTAATTATTAATGGTGCCTTTCTACACAGGTAAGCAAGTAATAATTAGTGAGTTTAATAAATCGCTGAGCACACATGAGCAAAGTTTGAGCTGTTCTCATCTGTGTTCGGGACGTGGTGTCGTGTGTGTGTGGTTGTTTCAGTCAGTTACAGTAGCTACTAGCTGTGCTCATGGTGTGGTGTACTGCAAAGTTGCTACTTGCTAGTTATAAACCCGAATGTGTGAAGACGACTCCTGTCTGTTCATCTTCAGCTCATCATGAACTGTTTACTCCTCAGAGTGTCTGTCTGTGTTAGTTAACTTTTGTCTCGTTTCGTTTAGCAGCAGTTGCAAATTTTCTGATGAATAAATCTGAATGAATAAATAAACTTTAGTTTTAGTTTAGTTTAGTTAAACTTTAGTTTCATTATAAGTTGTGCTGTTGTTTCAAAGACACTAAACTTAAATAAATCAAGTAGCAGAAAGATTTAAGCATTAAATAGTTTGAATTTTTCATGTTATGAAACAGTGATTATATAATTATTTGAATTTAATTTTAATATTATAAAGATCACTGTGGATGGATCAATGCAATTGAAATAACCTGGATATTATTATTTATGTTGTATTAAGAAAGTTAAAATGTGATTACATATGTGTACACAAAGCACTTCAAGCAATGTGGAAAATGCTAAAAAAAAATACATAATTAATGTGCCTTCTGTACTTTCTTTACAGAAAAAAATCCACACAACACCTTCATCTCTACACACCAGCAGTGATTATTTCCAATCTACCACCTGTGTAACAGACAGGTGGTGTACAGAAGAAGATCCAAGATGTCCAGCTTAACCTTCATGCAGCAGGTGACTTCCCATATCCCAAAAGTGAGTATTTTCACTTGTGGTGTTTTACTATTTTTAACACTGTATTGATCTGGAGAATGAAAACAAAGTCTCTTGCAAGTTACTAGCTTATTAACATTGAAACATTTAAGGTACATTTATATGGTGAAATGTTATATATGCTAAGATGCATTAGGAGTCAACTCAGGACCTTTAATATTAGGAATATTTAAGAGAACTCTGGTACTAAAAAAATACAGTAGATTGATTCTATTTATTTGCTCTCTCCACTGCACACCTGTAGAAGGAGGTGAGGTCTGAACTTCTCAGACCAGCTCATCTCAGCCGTCTGAGGAAGTAGAGTCTCTGATGAACTTTCGTGATCAGGCTGGTGGTGTTGTTGCTCCAGCTGAGGTTATCGTTCATGTGTACCGTACACCTAAGTACTTGTAGCTGGAGACCACTTCCACTGCAGATCCTCCAATGTTCAGTGGGGTGTGTGGGGTTTGTTTGTTCCTTCTGAAGTCCACAATCATCTCCTTTGTCTTCTTCACGTTGATGTGAAGGTTATTGTCCTTGCAGGACCCAGAGCCTCTTTATCATAAAGTGGAAGAAAAGACCCTTAGACCAGTCTGGTGGGTGACCAACTTAAGGAGACTGATATCGGATTTTAGGTCACTTCAGTTTCTTTAACAACAAACATGAACATGGCTGGCTGTGAGGGGCAAACACATGACATATAGTAGCTAAAAGACAGATGCTTAAACTGCTAAGCTTCAGCAAAAAGAGGAAAATATTGATGAGTAGCAAAACACTAGCTAAAGTAGCATTTTTTTTTGCTGAAAGTATCAAAATGCTAGTTAAAAGTAGCAGAAAAGTAGCAGAACAGTAGCTAAAATCTCAACAAGATAAAAAAGAAAACAGATTTAAGAGAATAATGTTTAAGGGAAAGTTTCATATTTTGAAAGATATAAAACTAGCAACAAAAAAGTAAGCTGAAATTAGCACAAAATATGTAAAAAGAACAATAAAGTGGTCATAGTGTTATGATTTCAAAGGTTTACCCAGTTGGTAATGAGACCCAGAACGACACAAGACGAAGAGGTGCAAAAGTAACAGTGTTTATTATTTACAGTGCAAGTCTATATACTGTACACATGTACAGGGATCTTCTGGATTTCCTAGAAGATGAAACAAACTGTCAGAAAGGCTTGACCAGAAGGCTCTTTCAAGATGATTGATCTAGTTTTGTTTGTTATTTTACAGAGAAATCCTTAGTTCCTTGAGATGAATCCCAGAGGGCGAAATGAGGCAGGCAAGTGGTTGGAGGGCAAGACACGATGAGCAGACAACTGGTCCCAGGACCAAGATGGAAACGAGGACTGGAAACACAACAAAAAACAAGGTAAGTGTCTCTCAAAGTACTGTACTCAGAAACTGGCTAGAAGCATAAATACCATGAGTAGGCATCAATGCTCCAGCGAAGAGGACTTGACTGCAGCCTTAAGTATAAGTGGAGCTCATCAGGTGGATCACAGTAAAATAGATCATTTTTCTTCCCCATAAATCAGTTATTTAAAATCTAATCTGGAATCATTCCTCCTTGTTAGACTTCAGTTGACCTGTTTAAGTTGGGCCAAATTTGTTATTATCTTTTGATTTATTTTTCATTGAAATTTAATTATTTGTTAGTTTATTTTTGGAACTGTTAAATTGAATTATTTGGTGGATTTTTGAACACCTTTGTCCTTATTTAAGTCTGGACCCTCACAATTCTATTTATGTTATGAACTTGTATTACTAAAATAATAACAGAATATGATAGAAGTTGTCTAACAATTGAAAAGTGGAAGCAGAACACTCCCATTCTCTTTTCACACTGATGCCTCAAACAAGGTGAAGATGAACCATGTTTTATTAATGATAGTTTTATACAAATGGATACACCTGATATATACAAATAAAAAACATGAACAAACTTACTTTACAGTATACAAACATAATTATGCATACTTCTACACATGCTTAAAAAAAAATTTATGGCGCCCCCCATAAAAAAATATCACCAGCTGCCACTGGGAAGACCCAGGACGCGCTGGAGGGACTATGTTTCTCGGCTGGCCTGGGAACGCCTTGGGATTCCCCCGGAGGAGCTGCTCCAAGTGGCTGGGGAGAGGGAAGTCTGGGCCTCCCTACTTAGGCTGCTACCCCCGCGACCCGACCCCGGATAAGCGGAAGAAGATGGATGGATGGATGGATATTTATTCATTCATTTAAAAGAGACAAAATAAAACAAATTCATCAAAAATAAAACATTGAATGAAAAGAGTGCAGAAAGAAGAAAAAAATCTTATATCACCCCATTATTTAAAAGAATATATAGAATAACTTTAAACAATCACTTAACTCCATAGCTGTAAAATTAACTGAATTATAACAATTTTTGAGTTGGCTTATTTCAATTGCCTGCTGCAGCAATCTTCAATTCAATTGTACTCAAAAGTTAATCATCAGTAAAGAAACATCCGTTTATTATTTCTTGAAAGATGTTTCAAAATCTGTCCAGAGGGTCATGAGATATTTTGCTAACAGACCAACACCATTGATTCTAAATAAATAACGCTATAATTTTAAAGAAAGATCTTATGCATTCTAAAAGTCCTTTGCTTATGCTTTGGGAATGAGTCTCAGCTACTACCACACCAAATTTTATCTCAATTTTTTGTCAAATTGACTGAGTTGTAGTCAATTTTGTGTTGTTCAGTTAGCTGTGGCAGCCATTTTGAATTGAATGTACTTTAAAAGTCAACCAGTCGTAGAGAGCCATTCAGTGATTATTTCTTGAAAGTTTAATCAAAATCTGTTCAGTTGTTCATAAGATATTTTGCTAACAGACAGATGCAGAATACAAACATAATTTGATAATTTCTGGCAAACCGATCAACAAATGAGTCACTCATTTGTTGATCGGTTTGCCAGAAATCATGATGCCAGAAATCATGAAATTCTGCGATTTTGTATTCATCAAAATCACAGAATACAGTTGCTGTGATAGTAGGGCAGCCAATGTTGTTACCTGTATATAATTTTGGACTGAGAAACTGAACCAAGACTTCACCTAACAGTTATTTTCATTATCATTTTATTTGCTTATTAATATATTTTATTCAGTCAATACAAATACTGTGTAAAATGTTTTATATTTTTCTCATTTGATTTTTTAAACTATTTTCTTTGGTTACAATGGTTAATCACTGCTTTAAAAAAATAAGAGTCAAGTAAGATTTCGAATCTGTCTTTTTCTCCGAGATGAACGTGCCCCTCTGACAAAACCTCTGGCCCCAGCTTGGCCCCACCAGTACAACTGGTCTAGAACCGCCACTGAGCCCGAGTCAAAAGTTGTTTGAGAGTTATGAAAGACTGTTCAGCTTCAAGGCTCCAAACGAGCTTGGACTTTAATTTTCTCATCCCCTGTTCCTTAACCATGTTTCGAAGAGAAGTAGTGAGTTCACTGTAATCAGGTATATAATGTCTGCTATACCCTGTCAACCCCAGAAAAGACAACATTTCCTGTACCGTGCTAGGCTTTGGGTGATTCAAAATGGAAACTCTGTGCTCAGGAGAAAGCGTTGTTCCTCGAGCTGAGACTAACCGTCCCAAGAAGGATACCTGGGTGCGGACGGCTTGAAGTTTTGTTTTGCTCACTTTGAAACCCGCATCATGAAGAAGAAGAAGAATGTCATGGGTGGCTTTGAGACAGTCTTCAGGTGATTCTGATGCTATCAATAAATCGTCCACATATTGAAGCAAAGTGGTGCCTTCAGGAAGAGGAAGTTGAACCAACAGGTCTTTTAGTACCTGATTGAATATTCCAGGGGACAATGCAAGCCCCTGAGGGAGACGCGTGTATCGGTACTGTTGGCCATTAAAAGTGAAAGAGAAAATGTCTCGTACATCATTTGACAAAGGGAGACAAAAGAAGGCGTTGGCTAAGTCAATACAAGTGAACCATTTTTGTTTTGGATTCAAGTTTGTTAACGCCACGTATGGATTTGGAACAGGGCAGGTATGGGTCTTAAGGATTGCATTAATTGACCTAAGGTCATGCACCATTCTGTACTTTCCTGTACCTGCTTTCTCGACTGGCAAAATGGGAGTATTCCACTGTGAATTAGACGGTTCTAATACTCCCGCATTTAATAACCCCCAAACCGTATTGCTCAGCCCCTCTGCGGCTTCTGGCTTATGTGAGTATTGATACAACCATATTGGCTCAGTGGAGAGAAGTTCAAAAGTGATGGGATCACAGTTTACTAATCCCACATCCTCTGGACCTTGAGACCAAAGGGATTGTGGGAGTGTATCAAGCATGGCAGGGACCTCTGTGTGATCAGTCTTTTCCCTGCCATGTTCTCTTGAAATAAGTTCATGATCTAATTTTCCCAAATCCTGAGCTGAAACATCAATAATATAGCAATCTGTTGATGGTGAAAAAGCAACTGATGGAAGCTGTGTGGGACACCAATCTAGGGCATCCATGACTGTTTTTACCATGGGTCCTAAATCCTTAGCCTGGTGTGAAGGTGAAAGAGCAAGTGAGACATGTGGTGCTGCTTCAGATGACATCCTATACCATTCAAGTTGAGATGGTGATAGGGTGACATGTGAGGCCACCCCCTGAGGACCTACAATGATCTTATCTGAGGTCAAAACCCACTCAGTATCTTGCAAAGTAGAGGCAAAATGCTCTCTAAAACAATCATCAGAGTCACGGTCATAAAAGAGTGTCAGATGTATAGGATCTGGAGGGGGAACATAGGGTCGCAGAGCATCAAGCCATGGCTTCCAAGACAAGTACGCAGAGTAGATGCCCAGTTGCTGTGTTGTTTCAGGGCGTAGCAAAGCCCAGTAGATGTCAGCGACCTCCTCCTGCGTTGGTTTAAGCAGACATTGTGAGGCTGGAGAGGAAGATGATTGTGAACAAGTCCAACAAGTCCCATTGGGCAGAGTGACTTTCAGCCCAGTTGGTTCACACAAAATGGTCGCCCCCATCTTTTTCAACAAGTCTCTACCCAGCAGGTTTACTGGTACATCCTTAGACAAAACAAAAGGATGAGTCAAAGACTGCGGTCCTGCTGTGATTAGGAGAGGTTCAGTTAAATGCAGTTTTTGTTGCACCCCAGAGAAGCCCACCACTGACACCGTGTCAGATGTGGCGTGTTCGGAAAAGTCCAGGTCATTCAACGTGGAGTATGTGGCACCTGTGTCCACCAAGAAGGACAAGTCCTTGTTCATGACTTTCATCCGTATCATAGGGTCTGCACCTCCCCCTATGGACTGGTTTCTCTGTGGGGTGTGTCATTGCTGGTATGAAGAGCTGGACCCTGAGCCATGGGCCCACTCTCTTTGTGGAGCCGGGTGCTGGCCAGCTGGAGCCATCTGTGAGTTGGGAGCTGAGTGAAGGCGTCCTTCCCTCTGTGACTGTGCTTGTTTGTGAAAACAGTCACGGGCCCAATGCCCTGGCTTCAGACAAAAATGGCAGACGTCTTGTGCTCTGTTTCCCTGCAGGTTACCTCGGCTATAGCCCCTGCCCCGAGCTCTTCCTCCTCTCCTCCACTGCCCCCTGACCGGACCCTGAGATGAGTTATTATGATATGGCTGGGGTGCCGTGTGCTGCTGTGGGGTGGTAAACACACCTCCCTCCCCAGTAACCATCTGTTTGGCCTCTTTCTTTGATTGCACCACATCTCTAGCTTGCTTTAGTTGTAATTTCAGCAGCTGAGTTTGCATGTCTTTTAAATCAGCTGAACTTTTTACCTCCTCATCTGCTACTTCCTGCAGATGATGAATTAAGTGACGTTCCCATTTCTCTGCATCAGCAGTGGGAAGGTCAGGGTTTGCTTTTATTGCTTTACTGACAGCTGCTGGAACACCATCAAGGATAGCTTGTCTAAAGAAATATCTCTGCCCCGCACCTTGTACGTGGCAGTGTGTTCTATCGTGCCACTCTTGTTTACACTGATCTAGATAAACTGTTGGGTTCTGTCCAGGTTTCCAATGAAACTTAGGCACCCCTGAACCCTCTGGGAGCGGGTAAGCCTCCCTAAGGGCTCCTGCAAACCTATTTAAGTGATTTGTCATGGGTTCTGAGTCGAGAACTGTGCGATTCCAACCTGCTGCCCGTTCCAATTCATCTATCCTAGTGGAAGTTACACATCTTCCCAACAAAGCTCTCACATCCCCTACTGCCAATGTGATCCCTTTAGTGAGGCTGTCCACTGAGTTCAACCATTTGCTGCCCCCCTCTGTTAGGGGGGCAATTTCTCCACCAAGGCCTGAATGTCTCCCTAAGCAAAAGGTTTGTACCTGACTTGTGTACCTGCTTGGAACAAAGGATAGCTGCTGCTGGAAAGAGGACAATTTTCAAACCCTTGCGTCTCCTCGTGCTCCATAAGACTGGATGTACTGGGGTGTGATGTTACAGGAAGTGGTGTACTGGGTGTGGTGGTGTAGAGGGGAAGCGGTGTACTGGTGTTTTCCATCCGATTGGATGGAAGAAGAGGAGAGGTTATAACCTCTGAAGTGATCCGAAGAGGGCCTTCGGCCAAGGGGGGGTTCCTGGGCCTTGATGTGTTGTGGGATGTCAGATTTAACATCCTGTCAGTTAATTCAGGCCTGTTTCCCCACCCAGGAGTGTCAGGAGGAACATATCCCTGCCCTGATGTCTCACTTAAAGTGAGCGAGAGGGGCCCTGGTGCCACTGGGTGGTAAAACGACGCCTGTGACCTTGGGGGGGTTATTGGAGAGAAGGGAGGAGGGGTTATAGATATTGAGCTGACAGCTGCCTTTTGGGACCCATGTGTGTTCATAAAGTCTCTGAAATCTGATGCACTTACTGATCCCACCTCACTCTTAGTAACCAGGTTCTCTGATGTCATGGAATTCTCTTGCTCCAAGGTGGAGGGAGCTTCCTCTATCTTTACTACGCCCCCTTCTACATGGTATATTGGGTACATGCTTTTTACCAATGGTGCTGGTGAGGTGCTGTTATAGGGTGGAGGCTCAAGACTTCCTGTTTTTTCACTCTTCTCCATAGTCAGTAAATGTAACACTCCTTGTGCTATTAAAACCAGTTTAAACCACTCTTTGCAACTGCTGTCTGATGCAGTCAACAATTTTCTATATTTCCCTTTTTGTAAAGCATTGGCCTCTTTCTTTTGCTTTTCAAACTCCTCTGTTTCTTGTTTACACTTCCTTATTTTTTCCCATATTAAACTCACCACATTACTTTTGCCTGTCTTGTCAGTTAATTCCTCTAATTTTTTTAAGAGCTGTTTTTCCTGTTTTCTGTCTTGCACTGACATGGTTATTGCCTGAGTTATGATCGTTTTTTGTTCTTCTATGGGTTTAAATAAGGTGCTCCCACACCTCTGACTAAAATTCCCTTCCATCTCAGTTTTTATATCTTTGTCCATTCTCACAGTAAAACATGCACACTCCACACAGCTATTAATCTTTATTGTTACAGGAACCAGGACTCAGTGAATACATGGGTGCCTCCCACACTGGAAGGGTCGAGACAGACTGCGCGTTCCTTATGGCAAGTCAGCCCGTCCGATTCTTTTCCCGTGTACCACTCCGGAACTCTTTTTTTCTTCCTCTTCCACACACACACGCTGGCCTTATAATTCAACAAGACTTACAACACTTAAGACTGACCAGCTCACGCTGGCCTTATAACTCATAGGACAGACAACAGATAAACAGACCAGCCCAACAGGCACGCGGAGCTCTGACGCCAGAAACCTCAGTAATGAGCAAACAAAAAAAAATTTTTTAGAACCTTTTGAGTGTAAAATAAGATTGTTTGACGTGTGTTGACTCCTCACAGTGCCCGTACCCTTACTGGTTTAGAACATAAAAAGATTTAGTATTCTGTGACTAATTCTATTCTATTTTTAACTGGTCCAGATTTGGAACTCTTATCGGATTATTTTATCAGCGAAAGTCAGCGCGTTTACCTCAATTTTTTTCACTCAGTCCCACACTTTATTTATTTTATTTGTTTGTGGGTTTGATTGTTCAACACCTTTATTCCTAGTGTATTATAACGTATTTACGCATGGTAATATACAAATACACCACCTCACCAGATCCCGCCTCCACTTAATCAAAATCAAATTATAAGTAGATTTAATTGACACTGTTTTATAGTTAGCCACAAAACCTAACGAGATACAGTAACTCAGTCTAGGGTTACAGGAGTGACGGCGAATATTTATTCTAAAACCCCACTCCCCCTCAACCAGATTGACCCGTCGGTCAACTGGGGGCGCGACCACTGCGTGTTTTTACTCTGGGATCTGGAGTCTTGGCTGGAAACTTATAATTCTACTTTTAATTTTAACGTTTTTTTTTTACACGTATTAACCTGGAGTCCAAACACACAGTAAAATTTGCCTATAAAATTTCCAATCACAGATTTCATTTAAACAGGAATCTGCTTACCTTTTTTGTTGAGGTGACTGGTCAGTAGTCAGAGTTCTGGACTCCTCTGCCCTTTCCTGTCCGCGCGTGCAACCATCTCGGTGGAACCTCCAAATGTTGGCTTCTGATTCTTAGTCGCCCCAGAATTCGTTATTTGGTTCACTTTGGATCAGAAAGGAAAAATACACTGAAAATACGACAAACACACATGATTTAAAGTTCCAAAAGACCAGTTTAATTAATCATAAGTTTAAAAAAGTCACAGAATACATTTGTTCTATTTCTAAAAGCCATTACATTTGTTCAAATGAGAGCCAGGGAGACAATGGGGAGAAAGAGGGAAGAAAAGACATTTAATGTGTTTCAAGGGAGACCCCATACAACCTGATTAGTCTGAATCCAGTTGTCTTCCCCTCCGGGCTTCTCTACGTTACTGGCTGGAGGAGGATACTCATGTTTTTTATACTCCTGCAGGGTATTTCTGCTTTCCACCAATCACAGAGGTCCCTCTTTGTCTTTCTGGTGGGGTATTTTCCTCCCCCTTAACTGATAAGAGGCCTCTATCATGTGGAACAGGAAATACCATTTTCTTTTTTCAGTCTACAGAACCCTTTTTTTTGGTAAGAGAGTGAAGGATAATATGTGACCAGCCACTCCAAATCCAGGAACAAGTCGGCACAGCTCTAACTGAGAAAAAATCAATAAACCTTCAACTTCTGAGAAATTAGTGAAAATCGTTTTTTTGCTAAATGTACCAGTTGAAGTTGTGAAGAAACCATCCCATGCTTTAAAAAACACTTTATAAGTGTTTAAACTGATAAACTTTGTGTTAGAAATCCGTTTGTTTTCAGAGTAAAACCAAGCCGCAGTGATTTGCGTACTGGGGGCGGGGACCCTCTCAGCTGATTAACATGCGGGACTTGTTTGGCTGGTATCAGAGCTTTGTTACTGGCTTCGGCCAATAACGTGCAGCTTTGAAAGAAGCACATGGCTACTTAACAGCTATAGATCGCCCAGTGGACACAAGGAACAAGGAAAATAATAAAATAAAGCCGATCAAAGCGTCAGAGCTGTCAGCTGTTTTTCCGACCGACCCGAGGAGAAAAAAAAAGCTTTACTGCGTGCGCAAGCAAATCGCAAGCAAATCAGTTTCCATCCTACATAATACATCCATCCATACGTCCATCCATCCATCCACTATCTTTATTTCATTAGACAAAGCAGACACGCGTAATCACCGCGCAATGCGCTCCAGCCACTGCGGTAAAGTGAGCCTCCACTCGGCTCCGTGTCCAGCTGCGCATCGCGCAATCACACGCGTTGGATTGGCTTAGGTTTTACAAATCGCAGCAAAGAAACTAAAATTTAAAGCACGATAATGGTGCACCAATTATGCAGATTCAACTGGCCGTTTGAAAAGGTAAAATGTACAGTTAACATCGGATGGATCAGCCGTTGACGCAGCTGTCAGCTGCTGTCATCATGATAAAAAAGCTGAATGGAGCAGCGTGTTTAATTAAAATAGCCTTGTTTTTCCCAGATAATTTTGCTCTAAAATGTTTTTGTTTATCTTTATGTAAGGTTATCTTTAGAATTTATTTTTCATGTTAATATATATTTGGTGAAACAAGAAATCTTATCTTTCTTTCTTTGAAATACATTATTTGGATGAATGGATGGATGGATGGAAACCGACCAGCCCACAAAAGCTTAATAAAAAAGACCTACAGCAAAGATAAGGCCTTTCTGCCCTGATGACACAAAAGTCATGTAGCACCAACACCTTTGTGACATCTAAAATAAGTCTGTGCAGGAGCTTGGTGTGTGTAAAGCCTTATTTTATTTTGTTTTCCCCCTGTCTAACCTTCTTAGATGCAACATAAGCATCTCCTGAATTTACTCAACATCTTCAGCTATTATACAAACTTTTCCAGTGTCATCAACTTTATAAAGTGCATTCCTGTCCTGTAGGGGAGACCGGGTATGGTTGTAACACTTTTTGCTCCAGCACCTAAGATGGTCTAGTGGCAGGGCTTTTGACTACGGACCCGAAGGTCGCGGGTTCGCGCCCCGGCCACTACCCAGCTTGGGGTGTCTATGAGTGCACACCTATTTCTCCAGCTCCCCGGGCGCTTTCGGGCTGCTCACTGCACCACCTGGTAGGTGGTTGGGTTAAATGCAGAGACGAATTTCGTCTGTGTATGGGAAACATACGCAGATGACAGGAATATACATTATTATTATTATATTATTATTATTATTTAACTCACAGAATTTTTGAGCTAGAGTTTTCAAACTTTTATACAAAATACCCACATTTGTTGACTACAAATGGCACCAATTCAAACCTCTGCAAGAATATCACAGACCTCATGAGTTCATGTCAAATACATGGTGGTCCTTTGTTACAACCTACCCCGCTACCGGGGTAGGTTGTAACACTTGCTGGGGTAAGTTGTAACAATTAGACAAAAGAAGCAAAAACAGAGGCCACACCATGTGATATGCTTCAAAAAGAGGTTTACTGAATTAAAAGAACAATACAAGAACAAAATGTCTCTCTCTCTTTCTGTGACTGACCATAACTCAAATACAGGTGGTCCCCGACTTACGAGCACATCGACTTACAACGTTCCGGACTTACGAGCTGACTAACGAACAGTAAAGTTGTACAGAACATACAGAAAATACAGCACTGGAATGTGTTTTTAGATGAAAGTGTGTTAGCTAACTGTTTGTAAACAAAGTTCTGTGCATGTTTATGAACCAGTACGTTTGTGTTGAAAAATGGGTGTTCGTAGTAGCGCTAGCATACATTTTCCAACTTAGTCGGGGACCACCTGTATACTGTTTGTGTGTGCATGTGTGTAAATTATTCTACTAGAACAATCTTCCTTAACATGTAGACCTATAATGCCTAAATATAATATAATGCCATATAAGGCCTAAATATGTGTTACAACCCACCCCAACCCTGTCAGCCATGTTTAGCTAGCTGTAGTAGCATAGCGGTTTGAAATTAGCACAGGAAAATGCATCTCATTTTGCCTGAGAAATTACACTTTCATCTAATGTAAGTTATATGGTTTTATCTGCAACAGTATAAGTACTAAACAAAATATAGTCATGGTCAAAAAATTTACTTTCTTACCTCAAAATCAGTTTTTTCTCCTTAGTATCTGCATGTACCTGTTTCCAGACTTGACAATGACAATATGGTATTGTGGAGGAAGCGGGTAAACACTGAAATGATCATGTGAATCCTATCTTATCCCTGATTGGTGGAACTGGTGGTGTTACAACTCTCCCCATGTTACAACTATACCCGGTCTCCCCTACCTTTAACACCATTTTTATTATACTTTTACTGCTGTTAATATCATAATTTTTACCATTGGTGTGTGATACTGTTCATTAAATTTTTAAACCTCTTTTATGTTGTGTGTGTGAAGCACCTTGATAACAGTTTATCTGTTTTTTTTTTTCATTCAAGCTTTATTTATACAGGCTAGCCTCGTTGAGCCACGGGGACTCATTTACAAGAGGGACCTGTCTCACTCACACCTAGGGTCAATTTTAGAGTTACCAATCAGCCTAACATGCATGTTTTTGGACTGTGGGAGGAAACCGGAGCACCCGGAGAAAACCCACGCATGCACGGAGAGAACATGCAAACTCCACCCAGAAAGGCCCCCAGACCGGGATTTGAACCGGGGACCCTTTTAACTGTGCTATATAAATAAAATTGACTTGACTTGACT
This sequence comes from Garcialebias charrua, assembly GCA_038048925.1. NCBI lineage: Eukaryota > Metazoa > Chordata > Actinopteri > Cyprinodontiformes > Rivulidae > Garcialebias > Garcialebias charrua. The sequence continues at coordinate 14,352 of JBBPBX010011281.1, read as the reverse complement.
ACTGTAGTTGTGACCCTTATTTTTTGGGGTGGGCTGTAACAAAACAATTAACATTATTAATGTGTAAAACATGTCACAATAACATAAAATACAATTCTTTGTATTAATGTTGTTTTTTTAAAGATCAAAAGGAAGTTTGCCAGTAGGGGTGTAGGAAAAAATAGATTTTTTAAAGACTCTGGATTCTTAGTCCTGGCGATTCAGAATCAATTCTAAATGCTCCAAAATCAATTTTTAAACATGTTTAATTTTACCCTGATGCATGCTCAATAATCCAGGTACAAAAATCTAAAAAAGCTAAGTCTGGTATTCAGCTCAGTCTTAACACCCTCTCACAGTGGATCAACCAGTTGGCTGATGACAGCCGAAACCAGCTGCTCACATGATGGAGGACCATCAGCCTAACAATGGATCGTTAGCACCCTGATGGTTGTTTGCTATTCACAGAGGGCTGAGTGATACCAGCAATGACAGCATTATTGTCCCCCTCTTATAATGCTTGAGTTAAAGGTTACTACACTTTGGTAGGCTGAAGTCTGTTTTTGTCTGTATATTTTGAATTATTTGTATGTGATGGACTGGAGACCTGTCCAGGTGTCCCACGCCTCTCGCACAGTGATGACTGGACATGGACACCAGTGAGCCCCATGACTCTTAAAGGAAGAAGTGGTTAAAGATGATGGATGGATGAATTATTTGTTCCTATATTTTTATTTTATTGTTTTAGAGGAATCCAGGCAACTAAGCTAACCTAATACAGTACTGGTAATTCAAGTTACAGCATTTAATGCATTCCTGTATTATTTGTTTGTATTTTTGGTATGAATATCAAATGATTCAAAAACTTTGATAAAGTACAGAACCTACAATTATTGTTTTAAATAAATGTTCCATTTGTTTACATTGTTGTTATTCTCAGTTTAAAATTATTGTTTCAAATAAATGTTCCATTGGTTTACATTGTTGTTTAATATTCTCAGTTTAAAATTATTGTTTTAAATAAATGCTCCATTTGTTTACATTGTTGTTTATTCTTTTCAGCTTGTCAGTTACAAAGCTGAAACTAAATTTATGACCATTTTAATAGAAAAATCATTTTTGAATCAAAAATTGTTTCTGAATCGAAAAATTGATTTTGAATCGAATCGTGATACCAAAAATCGGAATCAAATCAATTCTCCAGACACTGAGAGATTCATACCCCTATTTGCCAGCAAAGCTGAAATTCTGCACACCTTCCTAGGCAGAGTCTGTGTTGACAGTCAGTTCTGGGGGTTGGGTTAACGCAAATTAATGTAAATGAACAGCAATTGTTAACACCCCCAGGTAATGCTTCTGGAATGGGGACATTCTTCCAAAACTTTGAAGCCTGTTTTCTCCCTAATCTTATTTGCAGATTGCCAACATTGAAATGGCTGTATCTTCTTCATTTTTTTTTTTGAGCGACATGTGTTTGGCATCATCGGATAGCTTAGAACCCACACTTTAAGATTCTGTAAATAACTCAAAATGACCCAGGGGAGACTTGTTCCTGGTTTTGCCACGGCCAGTCACATATTCATTCATTCAACCTTTATTTATACAGGCTGACCTTACACAGTTCTACTTTTAATCTGATTGAAACTACTTCACAACTATTTTATAATTAATGCACAAGTGCTTTATGATCAAGGTATTAATTGTTTTACGAATTTTTATGCAATCATGTTCTCTGCGCCTTCAAGTGGTTTTACACACTTATATATCCACACTTATTTATTCCCCAAAAAGGAGCATTTTTCAGATGTGAACACAGTTTTCAGAGATGGACACCTTTTTTCCAACTCACATGAGAGCTGACGAGGGGGAAGGGTGGCTGAATCAGCCACACAGAACAAAGGGACTTCCAGTGACTTCCTACCAGTCATAAATCTGTGAAGTCATAAAACTGACAGAGAGGCGCCAAGGCCCCTCTCCCACAAGCCACTCAGAGACCAGAACAGATCCAACTTCAAGCATTCCTTCAGTACCAGAACCTCACATGAGTACATGCTCACATTCTGTCTCCTCTCAGGAAACCCTTACCATTCTATAAGAGAAACTTGATCATTTTGAACGCCGTGTGAAGACTCCTTCAAAATAAATGAAAACACAAAGATAAAGTATTTTATTTCATAACATGTGTTATTCTGAGCCCTATACATGACTGATACAATACTATAATCTACCAAATCATGGAACTTCAATAATTTCAGTTAATAAAATAATGTGCTTGATGGGTGACAGTAATGCTTTCTGGTGATAATTCTTACAGCTCTTTTCTGTAAAACAAAAATAGGCTTTGTAATTGTTTTACACACTTTCCCCCAAACATCTATATTAAGTGTGGAACAATGATTGTGTTATACAACAAATACAGAGCTTTATAATTTAATAAGTCTATGACTTTGTACAGTACTGCAATAGATTTAGCTATTTTTATTCTTACAGAATTTATGGGATGTTTCCATGTCAGTTTGTCATCAATGACAACACACAAACACTTCACCTCACTCACACTACAAATCTCAACATCCTCAATTTCAAATGGAACATCAACAGTTCTTTTTTATGACTGAATGTCAGGTCAGATTTTATACAATTTATTGGTACAAACTGTTTCCTATCTTTCAAATAGCTAGATATACCCACTGTAATGCTAGTCCTCTAATACCATATTTGTTCAATTTTTCAAGGAGAATACTGTAGTGTGGTCAATAGTATCAAATGCTTTTTTTAATCAACAAAAATACTGACACAATATTGTTTTTGATCAACAGCAGTAGTTATTTGTTCTAGTAATTCCATGAGAGCCATTGTTGTAGAGTTTTTTTGCTCTAAACCCATACTGCTGCTTAAAATATTTTATTCAACAATAAATTGATCTAGTCTGGTCACAAATAGTTTTTCTAGAATTGTTGAGAACTGTGGTAACAAGGATATTGGTCTATAATTATTGAACACACATTTATCACCATTTTTAAAAAGAGGAACTATTTTAGCTACTTTCATATTATCTGGAAATATTCCTTTTGAAAATGATAAATTACATATATACAAATCTGTAAACAGCTCAATAACATGACTCATTATGTCCTTTACAAACATCATATCCATGTCCACCCAGTCTTTTGATCTCTTGTCTGTAAGTTTTTTTTTTACTACATTCATTATGTCTTCCTTGTCAATTCCATTAAGAAAAATACTGTTTGTACAACCTATGACTGAATGGCTCACATTATTATCTGCTTTTGGTATTTTAGCTGCAAGGCTTGATCCAACATTCACAAAATAATGATTAAATCCATTTACAATTTCATTCTCATCATGGATTTCATCGTTGTACATTACAAAATATTGTGAAATACCCATTTTTACTTTATGATTTTTCAGAACACTTGATTAAGTTACAGTATATATCAGGGATGCACAATATCATCTGTCTGGTTTCGGACGATATTAACTAGGGATGGGGCCGATCCGATCCAGTATCGGTATCGGAATCTGATACCAGCATCATTTGCATATCGGATTTTCCAATCCAACCTGCCGATATTTCCGATCCATGATGCACGTACAGAGGGCACTTGGGTTACCCAATATTCTGTGACTACCGTCTTAACATTGTGTGAGTTAAACCCTATGAAGACACTCTGAGCGTCACAACAAAAAACACCCAAACTTTAATAGCACACAAGAGGCAGGTCTATATCACAGACGTCCATCTCACTCATGGTGCGGCCTGTAACACTAAAATACCGCTAAGCATTATGGGAAAGACAACACAGTCCACTCCCCTTTACCGCTACAGTATATTGTGACCATAGGGGGTGGTGTTGCATGCACTGTTGCAGGTCACAGATCGACCAAACCAGAAACAGCTTCCTCTGACCTTGTTTCACAAACAAAAAGCAAAAAATATGAATCTCTAAACCTATTAAAAAACCCTATAAACATAATTATCTCTAAAACTAAACCTAATGCGCAGGGGTGGTTGACTGACTGTACCACTGTTTTTAAGTTTCATTTTTGATTGTGGCACTATGAGTTGTAATTCTTGTTGGCTTTGATCAACGGATACAGATTTAAACTATACATTGAATTTATAAATGTACTGATGTTATTTGAATCTGTTTTATTTTCCAGATCAATGTTAAATTTAATTTAATTTAATTCTTTCACAAATTTATGAAATGTTTCTTTTCCATTTTCTTTTATGTTTTTTAATTATTATTAATATGTAAAATGAATAAAAACGTTTTTTTTTTAAGTCTCCACACAAAAAACTTTTTTATTAACACTAATTTGACTAACGCTGTGCTTTTTTGCGCAGGTGAACTTGGCTTCTAAATCCCCCGGTCCCTTTCAGTGGGCTATATAATGTTGATTCACATGCTAATGACCCTGCTAATGACCCATTAATTTTACACCTACACCCCCCCCCACCCCCTACCCCTCAGTCCAAAATCCTTGGACCCAGTGCAGGCCTTGTATAACACATAAGCATTTATCGCTGCCAGGTCAAGCATGTTGTAGAACACGGCAATGGGCCGCACCATATATACACGTGCAATCTGGTCCATTATACCGGTATGTCAGTTGACCTCAGGTCATGTGACCTGTGTCGGTCCGTCAGTTTACCTCAGGTCATGTGACCTGTGTCGGTCCGTCAGTTGACTTCATGTCGTGTGACCTGTGTCGTTTTGTCAGTTGACCTCAGGTCATGTGACCTGTGTTGGTCCGTCACTTGACCTCAGGTCATGTGACCTGTGTCGGTCCGTCAGTTGACCTCAGGTCATGTGACCTATGTCGGTCCATCAGTTGACCTCAGGTCATGTGACCTGTGTCGGTCCGTCAGTTGACTTCATGTCGTGTGACCTGTGTCGTTTTGTCAGTTGACCTCAGGTCATGTGACCTGTGTCGGTCCGTCAGTTGACCTCAGGTCATGTGACCTGTGTCGGTCCGTCAGTTGACCTCATGTCGTGTGACCTGTGTCGGTCCGTCAGTTGACCTCAGGTCATGTGACCTGTGTCGGTCCGTCAGTTGACTTCATGTCATGTGACCTGTGTCGTTGTGTCAGTTGACCTCAGGTCATGTGACCTGTGTTGGTACGTCAGTTGACCTCATGCCGTGTGACCTGTGTCGGTCCATCAGTTGACTTCATGTCATGTGACCTGTGTCGTTGTGTCAGTTGACCTCAGGTCATGTGACCTGTGTTGGTACGTCAGTTGACCTCAGGTCATGTGACCTATGTCGGTCCATCAGTTGACCTCAGGTCATGTGACCTGTGTCGGTCCGTCAGTTGACTTCATGTCGTGTGACCTGTGTCGTTTTGTCAGTTGACCTCAGGTCATGTGACCTGTGTTGGTCCGTCACTTGACCTCAGGTCATGTGACCTGTGTCAGTCCGTCACTTGACCTCATGCCATGTGACCTATGTTGGTACGTCAATTGACCTCATGTTGTGTGACCTGTGTTGTTTTGTCAGTTGACCTCAGGTCATGTGACCTGTGTTGGTCTGTCACTTGACCTCAGGTCATGTGACCTGTGTCGGTCCGTCAGTTGACCTCATGTCATGTGACCTGTGTCGGTCCGTCAGTTGACTTCATGTCGTGTGACCTATGTTGGTCCGTCACTTGACCTCAGGTTATGTGACCTGTGTTGGTCCGTCAGTTGACCTCAGGTCATGTGACCTATGTCGGTCCGTCAGTTGAGCTCATGTCATGTGACCTGTGTCGGTCCATCTGTTTATCTCGTCGTGTGACCTGTGTCGGTCCATCAGTTGACTTCATGTCGTGTGACCTATGTCGGTCCGTCAGTTGACCTCAGGTCATGTTACTTCAGGTCATGTTACCTGTGTCGGTCCGTCAGTTGACCTCAAGTCATATGACCTATGTCGGTCCGTCAGTTGACCTCATGTCGTGTGACCTATGTCGGTCCATCAGTCTACTTCATGTCATGTGACCTGTGTCGGTCCGTCAGGTGACGGACAACAATAGGTCAAGCATGTTGTTGAACACAGCAATGGGCCACCTGCATGTGCCGGTATGCATCGTATATACATGTGCCAAGGACAAGGAGAGAGACAGTACTTGTAAGTAAAATAATTTATTTGACAGAACATCAGGGTTACAGGATAATCAGCACAGCAGAAAAAGACAATTTTATGCAAAAAATTGTTCTGGAGCAGACAAAGCTTTCCGTTCAGTGGATGTCCCAAAATGTTCAACTGTGAGATAACTTCAGGGTCTGTTATGTGTAAATTCAGGTCAGGGCCTCTCTTCTGACTTAAGCCTCCAGTATAGCTGTCCGTTGTGTCCAGCGCCGCTGGACTCGCGTGTGCTATGCATCGGCAGCCCTTTTATACTCTTTGCAAGTGCAGCTCTCTGGAGTGCAGGCTACAGGACAAATTGAGGTCGCTGATATGTAATTTGCTGACACGCGAGGTAGTTTATCAATGCGCGCGTAGGCGTAGTAAAATTTGAGCTTGGCGCGTTCACGCCCGCGATCAAAGGCTTTTGCTACAGCGCTCACACGGCACTGACACGGCCTGCCGTGGCGCTCGGATTAACGTGCAACTATACTGGGGCCTTAAGGGGGGAAGTGCAAGCAGAGTCTTACTTACCTGGTGGAAACATTGGAATGCATTCTGGTGCGGTGGGGGGTGTCTGAGTTGTATGCACGCATATTTATAACAAAAGGCAGTTAATGGACCACTAATGGTTGAGGAGAAGGAGGGGGTTTGTCTTCAGGATCTTAAAAATTCAGTCATTCTAGTGTTAAAACTCTTTTCCAATGGCTCCAAGATTTTATCAGTAAATATATGCGGGGAATGGACTATGTTGTCTTTCCCATAATGCAAATTAGTTCCACAATTTCTAAAACGCTTATTAATTTTTTTAGGTCCACAATTTCAAAAGCACAAATGCCTTATGAAAATTAAGGGAAGCTAATCTAATCCGCTAATTATATTCAACAATTTGTATCCGACAGCGTTTTGCAATGTTTGCACCACACTGCCAACTACAGGTGTATAAACTGTTATACACCTTACCCTACCTCTAAACGGCAATTTGCTCGGGGTGTCATCTATTAAAATATACCTTTCACTCAGGGTCCAAAATTTTAAAAGTTGTTTAATGTGTGGATTGCTATTTCGGCTGCTCCTTTGTCTTTTTCTTTTGTTTTTTGGAGATTTTTCATTAAAGAAGAATCAATAAAGTAATTTTAAAACTGTTTATTGGAAAACTGAAGCGATGCATTCTGGGTACATGATGATGAAACCAGGCTGTTGTCAGGTTGGAGGGACGTGGCTGCTCCTCCTCCACCTTCATTTTCTTAAAATTACTTGGCTGAAGAGTTTTTTTGTGAGATTTGGTGCAATTTTCAGAGGCATTTCTTTCTATAAATATTTTGAGCCCTGATTGAAAATGTTTGTGCACATAAAACTTGCAGAACTCAGTTTGTGTTGTGATTATTATTGGAATGTTGCTCCTGCTGACTTGACATGATGTAATTAATAAACAATAGTATTAAATGTACTTCATTAAAGCTTGTTTTACATTTTTCATAATTGTTTTGTAATTTATTTTTGCACAATTAACACTTATTTTGTCATCTGTTATGATTATAACTAGAAACAGTTTCATTTAAATTAACATTTTAATCAGTGAATTACCATTTTACAGTAGTCAGGCTACAAGCACAATTAAATCTGTTATCCAGGTACTTGGTGGCTAAAAAATACACAAATAGAGCAAAATTATATAATGTGCATTGTGCAGAAATGAAGACTTCATCCCAGTCTAAGGAAAGCTGGAGCAGATACTGCTGGCATGGAGGCAAGGTGGAGAATTCTCATGCACATAATAATAATAATAATGAATTCAATTTATAATGCACTTTTCATCAATAAAAATCTCAAAGTGCTTTATAATAAGTGTTACTTTTTTTTTACATGTGTAACATTATAAAACACTGTTGACATGGCTATATTGATCATTGTATTGCATAGACATTTTTTTCCATTTCTTCTAACAAATGTGTTTACAGTCTTGTTTCACTGTAATGATAAAAGCATCTGCCACGTCTAAAAATGCTTTAATAAAACACAGTCAGTGAAATAATCAATAATCAGTTAAGTAATAAGTTTGTTACTGCTCAATAATTACTGAAAGACGCCGGACAAAGTAAGAAAAGTTGATTTTTGTGTTCTGTTACGTCAGTCTGCTCAAACTGACTGGCAACGAGCTGCTTCTTTAACTACAGCTGCGGGAACCACGTGACCGCCTCCAACGTAGACTCAACCTGAAGCTCCCGGGAGGGGACGGGACATGACTGTCATGGCTGCCCCCATGAGCTTTTGGAAAAAGAGGTGGATATAGCTCCAGCGTTTAAACTTCTTCTTTCTTTTTTAAAAGGAGCTCCTATTTTAAAGTAAAATAAATCAATACATACAAAATTTTAGTCTCTGGATTACAAACGCTAACAGTTTTTGCTGGGATAGGAGTTGTAACCATTGTCTTCCTGGTATGTAAGCAGACACAAAGCATTGTGGGATCAGAACCGTCACTGAAAGAGACTGGCAGGAAGGCTATATCCTCTCATTATTTCTGTGTGTATGCGAGGGGTGCTGTTGGATGGATCATCAATGTTGTGAAACATTTACAGCTAAACCCTCAGTTGTTTAAGAAAATGATGTCTTTCAAATATATTGCTATTAGCGGTGCTGAATTTTAATCTTAGAAAGCACAAATCTGCTCATGAATTATGCAAATTAATCAAACCGCTGTTATGCTGACAATAACGTTAGGTCCGCTGTAAGCGGATTAGCGCATTAGCGTTACATAGCGTTCATGTGCCCACCTTTGGTTAAGAGAATGCCTTTCTTTCTTAACATAAACAGCTTCTTTCACACCTCTCTCAAACCATCTGTGTTCTCTGTCCAAAATGTGCATATTCTGGTCCTCAAATGAGTGACCCTTGTCGGTGAGATGGAGATGAACAGCTGAGTTTTGTTCAGAGGAGGTGGCTCTCCTGTGATGGGACATTTATCTGTGAAGAGGCTGTTTAGTTTCACCAATGTAGCGGTCTGGACAGTCCTCGCTGCACTGGACCGCATAAACTACACCACTCTGTTTGTGTGTAGGTGTTTTGTCCTTAGGGTGCACCAGTCTCTGTCTAAGAGTCCTGCTGGGTTTGAAATGTACTGGGATGTTGTGTTTGTTGAAAGTCCTTCTGAAATTCTCTGAAACTCCAGCAACATAAGGGATGACAATGTTTTTTCGTCTGTTCCCCCTTTTCTGTTCATTATTGTGTTTTGTCAATTTCCTTGCTGACTTGACAAAGGCCCAGTTAGGATATCCACATGTTTGGAGAGATTTTTTGATGTGTTTCTGTTCCTTTTCCTTCCCTTCTGTCTTTGTGTGGATGTGTTCGGCCCAATGCTGTAAAGTTCTGATGACAGAAAGTTTGTGTTCCAGTGGATGGTGAGAGTCAAACAGAAGATACTGCTCTGTGTGGGTTGGTTTTCTGTAAACTTCAATGTTGAGGCTGTCATCTCTTTCCATGTGGACCAAACAGTCCAAAAAAGGCAGCTTGTTATCGTTTGCATCCTCTCTGGTGAACTTGATGTTGTTGTTGACCGAGTTAATGTGTCAGGTGAACGCTTCCACTTCCTTGGTTTGTATTTGGACCCAGGTGTCATCCACATACCAATGGCTTGGCGCTGTTACCTCATAGGAGTTTAGGGCTCTCTGTTCCACTTCCTCCATGTAGAGGTTGGCAACAATGTGTGACACTTGAGATCCCATGGCACAACCGTGCTTCTATATGTAAAAACTGTCATTAAACTTGAAATATGTGGTGGAGAGGCAGAGATCCAGCAGGGTGCAGATATGGTCTGAGGTGAAGTTGGTCCTTTTGTCCAAATCCTTGTCTTGTAGAAGTCGTTTTCTGACAGTTTCTACTGCTTCAGAAATGGGTATGCAAGTGAAAAGAGAAGTCACATCATACGTTACAAGAGTTTCTCCCGGGGCTAGCTTCAAATGTTGAACTTTGTTGGCAAAATCAATGGAGTTCTTTATGTGATGAGGTGTGTTTCCAACAAGAGGAGCTAAAATACCCGCCAGATGTTTAGCAACATTGTATGTCACTGAGTTCATGCTGCTGACGATGGGTCTGAGAGGTGTATCTTCTTTGTGTATTTTTGGAAGTCCATAAAGACAGGGAGTGGCTTCCCCCGGGTACATTCTATAATACAATGATCGATTGATTGTTTTCTCCTTTTCAAGTTTTTGCAGGTAATCTGTGACTTTCTTTTTAAAGGTGTTAGTTGAGTCCCTCTTCAGGGGCTCATAGGTGTTCTTGTCGCTCAGTAGTGTGATTATTTTTTCCTGGTAATCACACGTGCTGAGGACTACTGTGTATCTTCCTTTGTCAGCTGGTAAAATGATAATGTTTTGGTCCTGGCTGAGTGATGTTATAGCTTTCCTTTCCGGCGGTGTAAGATTTGAAGGAGGCAGTTTGGCACTGGAGACGGTAGCTGATATTTTTGTTCGGAGTTGTTCTGCCTCTGCTTCTGTCAAGTTGTTGTTCCTAATGGAGGATTCAGTGGCCGTGATTAGTTCCACAACAAGTATTTCCTCTGGGGAGATTGCAAAATTCAGTCCTTTTGCCAACACGTTTTTCTCAGGTTGTCTTAAGGTCCTGTTAGACAAATGTCTAACTCAGGAACAGTGGGTTAGAAATTACACCTTTCAAAGTCCCTGATACTGAAGCCTTTAATCATAAAATCTTTTTCATGCCTTGCATCCTTGCTTTGACCACGAACCTCTGCCTGTTTTATTTTTTTATTTTTTTATGCCTTGCCTTGACCCTGTTGGATTTGTCTGCCTCTCTGACCACGGTAACATACCCTGCTTCCTCTACTAAGACCACAGATTACGTTTTTGGATTTTGAATCTGGACCTCTGCCTTCCTGTTCATTACTCCTGCTCTGACAACTGGACCCTGTTATTGGATTTGCCCCTCAAACCACATTATTGCACATTAAAGCCTGGGTTGAATCAGGTAAAGCTAAATGTGGTCCTCTATTTGCTAATATGAAGGAGGCAAATGCAAAATTTAAATATGCCTTACGGTTCATTAAAAGACATGAGAATTCTCTCAGGGCTGAATCACTGGCTAGGAAACTACAAAGTAAATGCCCTACAGATTTCTGGACAGAAATAAAAAAGATGAGTAATAATAAAAGGTCTTTACCAACACATATTGATGGTGTGAGCGGAGCAGCAGAGATCACTGATCTATGGAGGAAACATTATGAAGATATTTTTAATGCTGTTAAAAGTAATTCATTTGTGGTTGGACATATTGATGGAAATGAAAATGTGGTTGTGTCCCCAAGAGAAATCTCTGAGATTGTGATGACGCTGGATAACAACAAGTCAAGTGGGTCAGACAGGGTATCTGCTGAGCATCTGAAATATGCAAGCAGGAAATTATGCCCTCTACTTGCAATGTGTTTTACAGGCTTTCTAACTCATGGAGTTCTACCTGACAAATTACTGTCTGTCATTTTAGTTCCGATTGTGAAAGATAGAGCTGGTAGAATTAACAGTAGGGATAATTACAGTCCTATAGCCCTGGCCAGCACCTTATCTAAGGTGCTGGGGCCTCATGTACAAAGACTTGCGTGGATTTCTTACTGAAAAGTGACGTACGGTCAAATCCAGAAATCTGCGTACGCACAAAAAAATCCAGATGTATCAAACTGTGCGTATGCCGGAATCCACGCACATTGCTTTTGTACATCACAATCAACGTGGAATTGAGCGCACATGACAGAGTGGCCGACTCCGCCTTTGACACGCCTCCATATAAATATGCAAATTCATTTAAATTTGCCCTGCACGTTAGGAATGTCGTCTTTGCTCTATTGCAAATCATGTCGAAACGTGGAAAAAAGAGGAACTTCACGGACTGTGAACTGGAGACACTTCTGAGTGACGTAGAGAGGCACAGAAAAAGGTTTTGTTTGGCACGCTCAGCGCACAACAAACCGTCCACTTTTAAATGAGAAGTTGACCCAGCTATTTTAACATGCCTAGATAGGTCAGTGGGTAGCGTGTTCGCCTTTCGTCCCAAACCTCATGAGTTCAAATCCCGCATGGTACAACGTTTTTTTTTTTTTTATTCATTCCAGATTTAAAGAACACAAGAAAACTATTTAGAATGAACAACATGAAATGAAACAATACATGAAATGAAGGCAAAAGAGGATTTCTTGTGGGTTTTTTAAAATAGTTTTCTTGTGTTCTTTAAATCTGGAATGAATTAAAAAAAAGAAAAACGTTGTTTTCATTTAAATATACCCTGCAACAGAGGAATGTCGTCTTGTCCCATCATGCATCACGTTCTTCAACTGCTAAAACAGCTAAAAATGAACAAAAAACAAGAATTTAAGCTGTGCAGAACTATTCAGTCTTTCTGTTTTTTATATTTTTTGCAGGTTATATTCTGATTGCGTCCATGTGGATGTAATAATTGTTAATCATGTGTGTTTGGGTGGAAATAATAATTATTTCCCCATCATGAACAGTTTCCAGAATCACCTGTAAGTGTCGCCAAAGGAACACAAACCACAGAAACGTGCGTACGCCAGCTCTGGAGCTGCCGTGGCGGTGCGGACATTTCCACGTTCAGTTCAGTTTTGATACATACAGAGTTTTGCGTGGATAGTGACGTACGCACGGTTTTTGTGCGTACGCACCGTTGATACATGAGGCCCCTGGAGATGGCTATTTTGAACAAACTGGAAGGATTTCTGCTGACCTCTGACAATCAATTTGGGTTTAAACGTAAACATGGAACAGACTTGTGCATCTTCGCTTTAAAAGAAATTTTAGATCTATACAACAGACACCACACCTCCATTTTTATGTGTTTCATTGATGCCTCAAAGGCTTTTGATTATGTAAATCATGAAAAGCTGTTTTACAAGTTGTATAAGAGGGGTGTCCCCAAATGTTTGCTGAGGATTCTTGTTTTTTGGTATGCTAATCAACATATGTATGTTAAATGGGGAAACTCTGTATCGGACCCCTTCGGTGTCTCAAACGGTGTGAGACAGGGTAGCATCCTGTCTCCCTTTTTGTTCAATGTTTACATGGATGACCTGTCAAAGCTTTTAAATGACTGTGGAACAGGTTGTAGGGTGGGAAATAAGGTCATCAACCATCTTATGTATGCCGATGATTTAGTAATCTTCTGTCCCTATTCTGCTGGCTTACAAGAACTGCTGCAGGTGTGCTCTGACTATGGAAGTGACTTTGATATAAAATATAATGCGAAGAAAAGCAACATCATGATTGTGCGGAGCAGAGAAGACTCCAAGTTGATGTTCCCTGACTTCTTTCTGTCGGGCAACAGGCTGGATGTCAGTGATGAATATAAATATTTGGGGCACTATTTGACTGCAGACCTGTCAGATGATAGAGACATTTACAGACAATGTCGTATGCTCTATGGTCAAGCTAACACGCTGATCCGTAGGTTTGGAATGTGCTCAACATCTGTTAAGATCCAACTCTTTAAGGCCTACTGCACTCCTTTGTACACCGCTCACCTGTGGAGACGTTATAAAAAGAGCAGTATGTATAGACTAACTGTGGCATATAATGATGGCCTTCGGATGATGCTGAGGGTACCTCGATGGAGCAGTGCGAGCAAAATGTTTGCAGATGCAGGTGTGCCTACCTGCCAAGCGGTGCTGCGTAACCTCATGTATAGATGCATGTGTAGATTGTCTGAATCTGAAAATTGTATCATCACTACACTGACCAACCCTGGACTAAGCTCTGTGAGATATTTTTCTATTTTAAGGACTCATTGGCGGATGAGCCTCTATAGGAAAGCTTTTTAATCTTTTTTAATCTTTTTATGTTTTATTCTTTTTATATACCGGTACATATATGGATCTTATATTGTATCTGAAATAAAGAAACTACTACTACTACTATTGAAGTTTTTTTATGCAGCTGCTCTGCACCAGGACCAGTGACACCTTCGTTGCCATTCTGTCAGGTGACTTGCTCCTTCCATCCTGTGAGAACCAGCTAATGCAGCTGATCCTGATCCCTCAAGCAGCAGTCAAATTAATAAAAACAGTTATTTTTGTAATCCTGTGTCTGACTTATTCAGAATCCAAAAACCCGTTCTCTGACAACACTGCAATCTTTGTTCTCATTTACTCATTCATACAGCACTCTACTAAATCTATACAAATAATAATCAGTGCTTTCACATTCATACACTGGTGTGACACAAATTGGAG
>JBBPBX010011280.1:45245-55245 GCA_038048925.1 Garcialebias charrua | reverse complement strand
ATCCATCCATCCATCCATCCATCCATCCATTCATCCATCCATACAGGGCCAAATCATCCTGCCTTCATTAATGACAAGACTGAAGAAGCCTTTTAGATAAGATGATAAGCATCTTTTAGAAACAAGAAAAGACATCCAGCTGAGCTTGAGCGGCTTCAGATTGTCAGGTCCTGAATTACTGAGAACCAGCACCAACTGTCAGCAAGACTTCCAGATTTGTAAATTGGCTCAGGAAGCCATCTATGACACAAGAACCAGAATCTCATCCCATAGTTTTCAGGTTGACCTGGAAACGTAACGTTGAGATCCTCGTTTCTGAATGAACGGATCTGTGGGTCCAAACAGTCCCGTGTTCTTTGGGCTCTGAGCTGCACAGCTGCTTCTGAGAGGTAAGAGTTCGATTTAAGAGAAGTGCATCATATCTGCCTAATCCAATGACACAGTTTACAGTTTGCAGGACACTGGTGGAGCTTTTTAATCCAGGATCAGTCCGTTCATTATTTCTTACCTTTTTGATTCCATTGCTTCCTGTTCAACGCCCTCTTCTCAGTCGGATGTTACAATGAGGTCAACTTTAATCCAAACTGAGCAAAAGTTACCAGCACAGGTGACAGAAAACTTGCTGTAATGGTTTTCACAAACGTGAGACAAATCTTCACAGACGTTGAGCTAAAATGGGGTGTGGTAGTAGCTGAGCGTCATCCCAGCAGGCTCTCTGAGCACCAACAGGTTGCATTCCTTCAGAAACAGCTACTTTCAGTTCATGCAATTTACCGGGTAAGATTTCCGCGTCGTGACGGAAGTCTCACCTCCTCTTCACAGATGTTTTCAGCTGTTTCCTGACAAACAAGCAGAGCAACACTTACTCCCACAGATTGCATCGATACAGTCGATTCTGCACCTTCATTTTCATCTCTCTATTTGGACGCCCATTGATTTTTTTTTCAACTCACTTTGTTTCAGAAGAGGAACGAGATGATAATTACAAGCTCTCGTTGGTCTCAGGAGAACCGTTTTCCCTCTCAAACGCTTCCAACAGATTTATGTCGCAGTTTTCCTCTCGGAGCATAGATCTGATTATAACCGTCAACCTCCGTTCGATTCGTCGCTTTTTGTTTCGTAATTGGCTCCAACGTTGTTGGCGCTCACAAAATTCTTGTCGGCCTGAGTTTTCTTGTCCACTGGAAAACTAATCTTTGTGAATTATTCATAAGTGTTCTGTTTTCGTCCCGAATGTGTTGTTGTTCTTCGTCCAAAGTGTCACGCTGCATTTTAATTGCTCCGCAGTCTCCTTGGATTTATGGAAGAAGCACAAAGTGGTTTGACCTTAACGGTGCGGCCCTCCTGCCATTTCACATCAAAACATTCATGTGTTTCCTTTCTTTTTCTTTTTTTTATTTCTTTGCAGGCTTTTGTTTAACAGCTGAAAAGGTCTGATGAAGTGAATTTCCTAAAGAAAAATGCTCCTTTTCTTATTGTTTCTCCAACACACCAGCTAAGGTCAACTGATTTTATTTTATTTTAATCGGGCTCACAGAGAGCTGGACCATAAATCCCATGAGAGGAATACTGTATATATATTTAAGAATTTCTTACACACAAATCAATATGTGCGATAGTAAAAAAGGTTTATTCTGAACTGTGATACGATCAGGAGCTGAGCCTGCAGCGAGTCCGCAGAGAGAAAATTAAAAGCAGATACTGAAGCTGAGAAGAGATCTAGTGTTATTTTCTGATTTATCCAACAGGTGCAATAAAATAAACTATAAAATATAAATATCTGTGCAAGTTGTTGCAGTTATTTGAATATTAAAATAATTGTTGCTATGGCTCATTATTGATCTTCTGAACGAATGAAGACAGCTCTTCTTTCTGCTCCGACAGTCACGAGCAGCGCTGAGTGAAATTAGTTCCTGATTTGGTGAACCACGTTGGGGAAAACGTTGCTAATTAGGTTAGCGGTTAGCCTGGTTTCCACATGGTAGAAATCAAATGCTGCACTTTTCTTTCACCAACACAGTCTGAATTTACACCCCTGAGAAAAAAATTACACCCAGTCCTTTTTAAATTTTTTATATCATGTGACCCTGTTTTCATGTCCCAAATGTCTACCATCAAGCCTCTTAATATAAAAAAAATCAATTCTTGATCTAAAACACTGACACACATTGAGTTTGAATCTGGCTGGTGGGGTCTCTAGTACCGGTACAAATATGCAAGTACTGTATTACAAGACATTTGTTTAAATAAAAATAAAATAACATTTGCTCTTATATCACCAAATCTTTAAAAAAAGTAACCATGTCTGCATGAAAAAGACTAAAACAAGATGGCCGTAGAAGCTAAAATATTTAAAATGATATACTTCATGGTCAAGTCAAGTCAACTTTATTTGTAGAGCACATTTAAAACAGAAACTGTTATCAAAGGGCTTAACAACAACAACAATGGGAGTAAATTAATGGAAAAATACGAAACACTAATGATAATACTGAATAATTAAAAAGCATTTCAAATGTAGGAGCACAGAACAAAAATAAATCAATAAATAAATCAACTCACACTGTGTGAAATGTCTGCGAGAACAGATGTGTTTTTAGCAGAAATTTGAACTGAGGAAGGGAGGTGGCCTGTGATGTTGGGGGGCAGGTTGTTCCAGAGTTTGGGGCCCATGACTGAAAATGCCTGATCTCCTCTGAGCTTCAGTCTTGTTTTAGGAACAGTCAAAAGCTGCTTATCGGATGATCTCAGGGTCCGGGAGGGAGCGGCTCCAGTAGCTCAGAGAGATAAAGGGGTGCGAGGCCATTTAGGCATTTGAAGGTCAACAGAAGAATCTTAAAGACTATTCTGGACTGCACAGGGAGCCAGTGAAGGGAGGACAGAACTGGTGTGATGTGTTCAGACCTGCGAGTTCCGGTTAAGAGTCGAGCAGCGGCATTCTGGACGAGCTGGAGACGTGAGATGGAGGCCTGGCTGACTCCAGTATATAGTGCATTACAATAGTCCAAATGGGTTGTGATAAAGGCATGGACCAGCTTCTCAAGGTCAGGTCTGGACAACACTGGCTTGTCAGTGTTTAGTTTTCTGTTTTGGGGTTTTACTTAGTTTCAGTCCTCAGGTCAGCTCCTGCACTCAGTTCTTTGGCCACGCCCACTCACACCTGTCCCCAACCTGCTCAGATGTCTCCACTTCCTCATCATCCCAGGCGTATTTGTTCAGTCAGTTTGTTTTTGTTGGAGAAAAATATTCTCGCTTTATCTATGGTAAAAGAAGACACACTCGATGACTGGAGGGGATTTTTAACCAGTTCTTATTTGCAACGACCGGTTTTCAGGAAGACAGAACACCTCACCAGGGAGACATCCAGGAGGCGTCTTAATCAGATGCCAGAGCCACCTCAAATGGCTCCTGTCTACATGGAGAAGCAGCAGCTCTACTCTGAGTCCCTCCCGGATGACCGAGCTTCTCACCCTATCTCTAAGGGAGAGTCCAGCCACCCTGCGGACAAAACTCATTTCAGCCGCTTGTATCCGAGATCTCGTTCTTTTGTTCACAACCCAAATTGCATGACCATAGATGAGGGTAGGAACATGGATCGACCGGTAAATTGGGAGCTTTGTTTTTTGACTCAGCTCTCTCTTCATCACGACAGACCGGTACAGCGCCTGCTTCACTGCAGACGCCGCACCTATCTGCCTGTCAATCCATTTTCCCTCATTCGTGCACAACCCTGAGGTACTTGAACTCCTCCACTTGGGGCAGGACCTCCTCCCCGACCCAGAGAGGGCACTCTACCCTTTTCCGGCTCGAGACCATGGCCTCGGATTTGGAGGAACTGATCCTCATTCCAGCTGCGTCACACTCGGCTGCGAACCGCTCCAGCGAAAGTTGTAGATCACGACCTGTTGAAGCCAATAGGACCACATCATCTGCAAAAAGCAGAGACGTGATCCTAAGGCCACCAAAACGGATCCCCTCAACACCTTGGCTGCACCTAGAAATTCTGTCCATAAAAGTTATGAACAGAATCGGTGACAAAGGGCAACTTTGGCGGAGTCCAACTGTCTGGGAACGAGGCTGACTTACTGCCGGCAATGCAGACCAAGCTCTGACACCGGTCATACAGGGACCTAACAGCCCGCATCAAAGGGCCTGGTACCCCATACTCCCAGAGTATCCCCGACAGGGTTCCCCAAAGGACGTGGTTGAATGCCTTCTCCAAGTCCACAAAGCACATGTAGGTTGGGCAAACTCCCACACACCCTCCAGGACCCTGCTGAGGGTGTAGAGCTGGTCCAATGTTCCATGACCAGGATGAAAACCACACTGCTCCTCCTGAATCAGAGGTTCGACTATCCGACAGACCGTCCTCTCCAGAACCACTGAATAGACCATACCAGGGAGGCTTAAGAGCGTGATCCCCGTAGTTAGAACACACTCTGCAGTCCCCCTTTTTGAATAGGGGGACCACCACCCCAGTCTGCCAATCCAGGGGAACTGCCCCCGATGTCCATGCAATATTGCAGAGTCGCGTAAACCAACACAACCCTACAACATCCAGAGCCCTATAAGGAACGCCGGACAAATCTCATCCACACCTGGGACTCTGCCACCGAGGAGCTTAGAAGTTGATTTTCTGATAATAGCTTTCTAGATAATATTTAAAAAATCTCAGTTAAACTAAAGAGGTAGTTTTTTAGAAATCATGACTGATTCCCAGATTCAGCTCAAACTGGAGTCTCATAAGAGTCAAACTAAATAATTAAACTGGGTGGAACGCATTTTAACAGATTTAACTCAGTATAGTGAGAGAACCAAGCTTGTTTCTTGAGATAATAAGATGAAGCCAGTTTGGTTAAATTAAGATAATTAAAATGAATAGCTCTCTTCTGTAATCAAGCTCCAACATTGTCTGCAATAAAAACAACATAATTTGAGTTTTAGTTCTTTTACATCCACTTAGCACAAGTTATTTCAGCCCAACAGAGAAATTAATCATGTTAAACTCCAATGAATTGCAATCCAATTAACTTTAATTCATTCTAATCCTAATTAGTCACATTCAGAATTGCTATTATTTACAGTTTGTTAGAAGTCCAGAGCAACAGGGAACCAGCACAACCAGCTCTGGCTTCCTGGATGAATATTAGCTGCTAATTACTGATAATTAAGCAGAGCATCATCTGTAAATGGACACCGTGTCGTCTAATGTTTTTAACCAATGGAAGATGTAAAGTGGATGACACGGCGCATCATAGAATAAATGAAACAGTATTTATTTTCTGTTCATCAGTTATACTGTCAGATCCAGGGAGTGAAACTTAACGACAACTCTCCAAAGAGTGTTGAAGTGAAGACTTTTAGCAGCCGTGGCCTTTAAATCAACAGGTCTCCGTTCATGTTTTGACAGCAAATAAACCGCAAGGCGTTCTCTAACCCCCCGGAGTGTTGTCATTTGCTCACAGGGTACCAAAAGGTGCTTCCTCAGACGTTTTCATTTCTTAATTTTCTCCCATGAACGGACACACGAGCCCGTCTCGCTCTCTGGCAACGATCTGATCTCTGCTGTGCTGCTCTGTGACCTGAACCGCCTCGAGTCTGCAGGGCCTGCCGAGTCCAGAAGAAAAGAAAGTTTAAAAAAAAGAAACAAACATTTCAAAGTGACTTTGGCTGTGAAAACAAAAGGCATCAATATGGAAGGAAGGCGGTAAACAGTGACAGAACTGAGTCCTACTGCCATTGTTATCGTAGCAGCAGATGGAGAGTGAGTCGTGTGCACGGTTTGTGATTAATAGAGCCACTTGTTGGTGAGACGGTGCAGGTGGGATATTAATTCATCAGTCTGGCAGGAAGCTCTGTCTGTAAATGGAAAGCGTTCTCCCACAACGTGGAAAAACACTCAGGAGAGAAGCTGAAACTTTGTTTGGTGTTGCAGCTTTACAAGGAGATCCAGTTTCACATGAGACTTTAAAACAATTCCAGCAGGTTTAGAGATGGGGTTTGCAGGCGTAAGAATCTGTTTTCTGATTTGCACAGAACAGATGGTAGAGGATCCAAAGGTTTAACGCAAAACAACAGGTGCTGAATAAATCTTCCTCAAGAGGAAGCAGTGTAAAAAGAGATTCAGCCAACAATCCACTAAACTGAGAGCAGTGGCGGCTCCTGAAATGTCCACCAGGGGGGGCTATTTCTCCAAAATGAAAAGAAATTTCACAAGTTCAAATAGTTTTTTTTAGATCAAATGCAGATTAATACAAGGTCAACAGAACAATTAAATGCTCAGGATGAGAAGAACCAATTTGACTCACTGAAACAACAAAGAACAAACAAAAATATATATAAATAAATAAATTATATATAAATTATAGAAAGGAAAATAAGTGAGATTAAAACATTTCTGCATTTACTTGCAAGAGGCTTTGTTTTCATTCTCCAGATCAATACAGTGTTAAGAAATAGTAAAACACCACAAGTGACATTTAGTATATAAAATTATTAATGTTTGATCATTTTTATAAGCAAATTAAAATAAATGTAGCCATCAGAGTCCAATACTGTACAATAACCTGCGCTGGCAACCTAACTCCATAAACAAAGAAAAAACAAACTCACCAGTTGCTACTTTTAGAATAAACAGTCAGCTGAAGGCTTTTATCACAAACAGAGCCACCTAAAAGTGGAGAGGATATCAGTCAGGAATGGTAATATAATAATACAGTATAAGCATTAGATAAAGGCTAGCATTAGCATGCTAGCTCCAAAAACAAACTCACCAGTTTTCACTTTTAGAATAAACAGTCAGCTGAAGGCTTTTTTCACAAACAGCCATCTAAAATTTGAGAGGCATATCAGTCAGAAATGCAAATAGACATTAGATAAAGGGCTTTCAATGATTTAAAACTTACCCGAGCAAGCCTGTTTGAGTCACTGACCGCACGGCTCATTTTCCAGACCAAAAAAACAAACAAAAAAACATTAAATAAATAAATAAATGGCCGGAAACACGCGATGGCCGGAAACACGCCATCGTAGAGCTCACGTTGGACGTGTTCAGGGCGGTGAAAACTGCACCCAGCATCTTCCCATTGTTTTGTAACATTGTGGAATAACTGCGCATGCACCATTTATAACGAGAGTCTGTGGATAAGATCCATGTGCCCCCAAAACAGGAAATACGTCACAAATCAGAAAACTTTTTTGAAACAAACAATATAACTCATCATTACTCATAAAATATTTATCCTACACAACTAAAAACATATATGCATATATTTCGAAATTTTTTATTTTATTATTTCATTTTTATTATTTTTTAAAGTCTTCAATGTAAAACGGTCCAGAAGTTCCAGTGGTGCGGCGCCCTAGCGCCCCCCTATTGGCCGGCTGCCCATGACTGAGAGGCAGCATTAGAGCAGGTCTGTGCAGATTAAAGTGGTTTCACCAGTTTAAAATGACATCATACGGACAAACTTCCTGTTTCTGTGGAACTTCCTGTAGTGATGGCAATATGGCTGCCAAAACACACATCTACACTGAAGATGAAAGAGTTAAAGGATGAGCTAAGATGCATTCTCCCAGGAAACGCTGAGTCAGCATTCAAAACAATTTCCTGTTTTGTTTTTTCTTCTTTTGCGAGTTAATTATTTCTGCGTACTCCGTATGACTTTAACTGTTCATTAATTCATCAAAATGTTCAGATCAGCCAGGAGGTGGGTGCTGTGACTTTTTTAGTTTTGTAACTTTTACTCTTTTTAAAACAATAAACTTAGCTTACAAACATCTTCCCCACAGAAACATTATTGAGCTTGTCCTGAGCCTGGTTCTGCTAAAGCAGTGGTTCTTAACCTTTTTTGAGCTACCGAACCCTCAAGTTTCATATGGCCACTCACCGAACCCCTCTTTTTTAATATATAAAATATGATTTTTTTTCCAAATTCTACGACATCACCTTGCTCAAAGAACAAAACCAACACAGTGCATGAACTCACAACAACTTTATTCTGGCCCAATAAGAGTTTCATCCCCCAAAAATATTTTTGTACAATTTTTAATCATTAAAAATGAAATAGGATTTTTTTGAAGAATAACATCCATCCATCCATCCATCCATTGGAGCAGCTCCTCCAGGGGAATCCCATGGCGTTCCCAGGTTATCCAGCGTGTCCTGGGTGAAGAAAAAACATTTTTTAATATATATATATATATATAAAAAAATTTTTTAATGTAATTTGTATTTTGTTGTTTTGAATACACAAAATACTCTTTTGGGGCCTAAGTAAAGTATTGCTCACATTACATACCTGCAAATCAGTGTGACTTCTGCTGTTGTTTCTGGGAGACCAGTTCGGAGATGCGTGGCTTCACCTTGGCAAGTGCTACTCGCATGTCATCTTCACAGCAAAGTCTGTTCCTTTTCTTTGTTTTTATGTCCAGCATTCTCGAAAAGGATTGCTCACAAAGATATGTTGTGACAAATGGTATGAAATATTCCAGTGCTTTCTTGGCAATAACTGGGTACTTTTCCATTTGTCGACACCAAAATGTTGAGAGTGTTGTTGTTCAGTGTCAGAAATTACCACAAAAATTTTAATTTACCTTAAACCAGATAAAATGTACTAAAAAATGTTGCTGAAAAGGTAGAATAAGCTTAAATTAGCAGAAGAAAGCAAAAAGAATATATTTGCCCAATTAGGCTTGAAAGAAGCAGAAATTAGCACAAAAATGTGGAAATTATCTGAAGAAAATCTAAAATTAGAAAAAAGATTCAGCTGAAAAGTAGCTAAAATAGCAGAAAGAAGCATCACCAGAATGAAGTTGAGAGAGCACATTTTTGCTGAATTAGGCTGACATAAAAAAAAAAAAGAGCATTAAATGTGGAATTAGCTTAAAAAGCTAAAATTAGCATAGAAACAACATCATATCTGGCTCGTTCACCTTGAATTCAGCAGGCGTTGTGTTCTTGTATTCTCCGTCTCTGTGCATCTTCATGAAGTGTTCCTTCAGTTTTGCCGGCGCCAGACTAGAGTTGCTCAACTTCGTGTTGCATATCATGCAGATCGGACGCTGACTTCCATCCCGTTCCGTGACACAAGTGAATCCATGTTGGACATATTCGTCCAACCACTTTTTTTTTTGCCCGACATATCGGTCTTTTGCATGCGACGTCACGGCTCGTGACTTTTAGCACCTCCGGTCGCCATTTTGGGTGTATACCGGTTCATTTAAACAGAGGAAGTCCATGTTAAACACAGTGCGATACAGGACAATAACATCAGCAAAATGCAAACTAAATATGAAAATGAGCAGAAGCCTTATAGAGAGAAACTCATTTGACGAATTTGGTGCTCATTTTCATATTTAGTTTGCATTTTGCTGATGTTATTGTTCTGTATCGCACTGTGTTCAACATGGACTTCCTCTGTTTAAATGAACCGGTATACACCCAAAATGGCGACCGGAGGTGCTAAAAGTCACGTGTCTGCAAAAGACCGATTTACCGTTTGTAAACACACGACGTACAACTACGACACGACAGCCATTGACTTCATGCGCACGTTATATTTCCGCATCACTGCACTGAATCTTGTGTTGCCAGATTGGGCGGTTCACCGCAATTTTCCTTCTGACTTTTGCGGGTAGAGAGTGCTTTGGGCGGGTGGGACTCTATTTGGCAACACCGGTCACAACGGTGTTTACACAAGTGTGTGTAGTGGACATGACCTTGTCCACTTTTAAGACACCTGTGTACTTTTGAACTGTCCAGTGATGACCTTTACTGACCTCTCAGTAAAGCAAGACATTTAACACAATTATTCCATTAGTTATAATCTGAGGACATATAGTCACTAAAAGAGACTATTTCTATATCTTGATTTTATTCTAATGTAATCAAGAATAACTTTTCTCATTTTCATGATATGTGCTTTTATGCTGTGTTATTCTGAAATGTGTTAATTACTGTCTTCACTGCTGTGTTTAAAGGTGAAGCCTTCGGGTCACA
>JBBPBX010011280.1:17157-44636 GCA_038048925.1 Garcialebias charrua | reverse complement strand
CTAAGGACTGATAACAGGCTGTTATGAGTCTACGCAGTCTTTGAATGGACAGAGACCTGAAAGCTCTCTGCCTTGCAGCTGGTCAAGCTTGGTCAAGAGCCAAAGACTAACTTGTCAGCTAGAACTGATGGACGCCTCCATCCAGTTCCCCGAGCAAAAGCTCCAAAGTTCTTAATGAACTTTCTTTGAGAAACATCTCGTCTTGAAGTCAGCCAGAAGCTGCCACATGTTTCTGACGGCTGACGCGGATCCGAGGAGACGTTGGAAGTAAACGACCAGTTCAGACGTACGAGGGCCGGAAGGACTCTGTGCACCTGGGAGGCTGGCAATATCTTTATCAGACGCATCGTCAAAAGGTAAAGAGCGGTTTACAAACGTACCTGGGATTTAGCCGAAGTCGGATGGAAAGTGTCATCTCTGGTTACACTCGAGATAAATAACTTAATCTCTCCAACCTCTTATTCCTCCTACTCTTTCCCCTCTCTATCTAAGCTGGAAACTATATTTTTAAGCTAAAAGAGCCCACAGACTAAATATGTTAACATCCAATATTTATGTCTGTTGTGTTGAATTTAAGTGTGCTGACGTTTTAAATTGAAAGAAAGTGAAATCATGTCAATCAAGTGTAATGGTGTTAATTTAGTTGATTTATTCTAAATAAATGATAGTGTCTCTTTGACATATCAAACTAAGTTAACGTCTTTGTCACTTAATGGCTCTGTTTATTTATCCATCATAAAGATCACAGAAATATTGAATAAACTGAAAAAGAAGAGAATCCGTGAATTTACTATTCAATCTGAATAAGTAAATTAAGGTAAAAAGGAGGTCAGTATTAAACTGACCCCCTCATTAACCCCTTTACATGTGTAAGCAGAGGCTCCACCGAACCCCTGAGACCGGCTCATCGAACCCCTGGGGTTCGATCGAACCCAGGTTAAGAACCAGTGTGCTAAAGGTTTCTTCCTCATCAGGGAGTTTTTACTTTCCACTGTCACCTTCATGCTTGCTCAAGATGAAAGTTATTTGATGGGAGTTGAACTCAAAGCAGTCTGCTCCTCAGATAAATAATGTTAAATTATTATTTATGTATGAATGTTTCAGTTCAGAGCCCTGAGATGACCTGTTGTGACTTGGTGCTTTATAAATAAATAATAATAATAATAATAATGTCTATTCCTGTCATCTGCGTATGTTCCCATACACAGACGAAATTCGTCTCTGCATTTAACCCAACCACCTACCAGGTGGTGCAGTGAGCAGCCCGAAAGCGCCCGGGGAGCTGGAGAAATAGGTGTGCACTCATAGACACCCCAAGCTGGGTAGTGGCCAGGGCGCGAACCCGCGACCTTCGGATCCGTAGTCAAAAGCCCTGCCACTAGACCATCTTGGCTCCTACTGAATTGACTTGAGTTGATCAGAAATACATTTGATCTTACCTGGATGTATTTGGTTCTTCGGGTCGAGGGTGAGGTTCTGTCTCAAGTGGAGGAGTTCAAGTATCTTGGGGTTTTGCTCACGAGTGAGGGGAGAATGGAGCGTGAGATTGACAGATGGATTGGTGCAGCATCTGCAGTATTGTGAACTCTGTGCCGGTCCGTTGTGGTGAAGCAAGAGCTGAGCTGTAAGACAAAGCTCTCTGTTTACTGGTCGGTCTACGTTCCTACCCTCACCTATGCTCATGAACTTTGGGTAGTGACTGAAAGAATGAGATTGTAGATACAGGAGGTTGAAATGAGTTTCCTCCACAGGGTAGTTGGACTCTCCCTTAGAGACAGTGTGAGAAGTTCAGTTATCAGGAGAGACTCGGAGTAGAACTGCTCCTCCTCCACATTGAGAGGAACCAGTTGAGGTGGTTCGGGCATGTCAGACTGTGAGGAGACCCCGGGGAAGACCTTGTCCCCCCAGAAGAGCTGGAAGAGGTGACAGTGGAAAGAGATGTCTGGACCTCCCTGTTCAAGATGCTGCTCCTGAGACCAGACTTAAGAACAAGAGGAAGATGACGGGTAGAGCTGATGTTTTTGCTTTGTTTAATTTTAGCTTGTTCTGCTTCTTTACCCTTTTAGCTCATGTTCTGCGTCTTTCAGCTTCTAAAGCTCGGTTTCTTCAGCATTTCCATCCATCCATCCATCCATCCATCCATCTTCTTCCGCTTATCCGGGGTCGGTAGCAGCCTAAGTAGGGAGGCCCAGACTTCCCTCTCCCCAGCCACTTGGAGCAGCTCCTCTGGGGGAATCCCAAGGCGTTCCCAGGCCAGCCGAGAAACATAGTCCCTCCAGCGTGTCCTGGGTCTTCCTCTGGGTCTCCTCCCGGTGGGACATGCCCGGAACACCTCACCAGGGAGGCGTCCAGGAGGCATCCTAACCAGATGCCCGAGCCACCTCAACTGGCTCCTCTCGATGTGGAGAAGCAGCGGCTCTACTCCGAGTCCCTCCCGGATGACTGAGCTTCTCACCCTATCTCTAAGGGAGAGTCCAGCCACCCTGCGGAGAAAACTCATTTCAGCCGCTTGTATCCGAGATCTTGTTCTTTCGGTCATAACCCAAAGCTCATGACCATAGATGAGGGTGGGAACGTAGATCGATCGGTAAATTGAGAGCTTTGCCTTTTGACTCAGCTCTCTCTTCACCACGACAGACCGGTACAGCGCCCGCTTCACTGCGGACGCTGCACCTATCCGCCTATCGATCTCACGCTCCAGTTTTCCCTCATTCGTGAACAAGATCCCGAGATACTTAAACTCCTCCACTTGGGGCAGGACCTCCTCCCCGACCCGGAGAGGGCATGCTACCCTTTTCCGGCTCAAGACCATGGCCTCGGATTTGGAGGAACTGATCCTCATCCCGGCCGCATCACACTCGGCTGCAAACCGCTCCAGTGAAAGTTGTAAATCACGAACTGATGAAGCCAGTAGGACCACATCATCTGCAAAAAACAGAGAAGCGATTCTAAGGTCACCAAAACGGATCCTCTCAACACCTTGGCTGCGCCTAGAAATTCTGTCCATAAAAGTTATGAACAGAATCGGTGACAAAGGGCAACCTTGGCGGAGTCCAACTCTCACCGGAAACGAGCCTGACTTACTGCCGGCAATGCGGACCAAGCTCTGACACCGGTCGTACAGGGACCTAACAGCCCTTATCAAAGGGCCTGGTACCCCATACTCCCGGAGTACCCCCCACAGAACCCCCCGAGGGACGCGGTCGAATGCCTTCTCCAAGTCCACAAAGCACATGTAAACTGGTTGGGCAAACTCCCACGCACCCTCCAGGACCCTGCTGAGGGTGTAGAGCTGGTCCAGTGTTCCACGACCAGGACGAAAACCACACTGCTCCTCCTGAATCCGAGGTTCGACTATCCGACGGACCCTCCTCTCCAGAACCCCTGAATAGACCTTACCAGGGAGGCTTAAGAGTGTGATCCCCCTATAGTTGGAACACACCCTTTTTGAATAGGGGAACCACCACCCCAATCTGCCAATCCAAGGGAACTGCCCCCGATGTCCACGCGATATTGCAGAGTTGCGTAAGCCAACACAACCCTACAACATCTACACCTTCAGCATTTCCACGGTTCTCTAGTTCCAATCATTTTTTTTCTGCTTTGAAAGAAAATTCCCAATGAACAAAGTGTCAGAAATGAGAGTCTTGAGAAAAATGCAGAAATAAAAACCAGCAGAGGTGACAAACTAAAATACCAACTCCTGCATTCAACTGAAACAAACGCAAGAAGCAGCCAAAGGTGCAGCAGAGGTGAATATTTGAAAACGGGCCTGCTCTGATTCAGCTGATGAAATAACTTTAAAACTCAAAGAACTGCAGCGCTGTCCTTGTTTTATTGCATCATCTTTTTGTTGTTCAGGCAGTTTTAAGAGCTAAAATCAGAACCAAAAGGTGCTGCTGCAAACCAAAAAAAAAAAAAAAAAAAACTCAATCAAACAACCAAATACTTACAAAGATAATGAGAGGAGCTGCAAAGATCTGCATGAATGTTTTTGAGTTTACCTAAAATAATCTGAGAGAAGCCAAACATGAGTAAGAAGATCAGGATGGGAATAAAAAAAACTTATTTCTCTTTTAAAGCAGAGTTATGAAGAATGACACTTCCTGCAGGCTCTGATTGGTTGTAAACCTCTGCAGCTGCTGCAGTGAACAGAATACGTTTATTGTCCCTTGGTGACCGTGGCTCTGTGATATTTGAGGAGGGACTTCATAATAACTCCCATTATTGTAGTGATTACTGCTATGACAGTAATGATCATCATTTTCCAGACAGAGTCCCCATCCCTGAAGCTCTGCGTGGATCAGCAGCCCCGAAACTTCCCCCCGACCAGCAAAATGGACCAAGGTGATGAGGTCTGAGCACGTTTATAGTCCTCAGCTGATCGTCTGTGGTCCAGCGGTGCTTTGCTGAGCTTCATTAGGAAAGCAATCAGGTCCGAGCCATGGATTATTACCTACAGGTGATGATCATTCACCGACTGCAGGTCAGAGAAAAAGCACAGAGATCATTTGGAGGAAGTTGAGAAAAAGTTCAAACTGAAAAGCGTCTTTCTGAAGTTTATGTTGCCTGCAAAAACAACGTTCATCACGTCAGGGGCAGAAAGCTCAGATTATAATAAACAAATGGTTTTATGATTGTAAACCTTCAATGGAAGAAAAATGTCATAAAACTCAAAAGACGCACATAAAAAAAAAAAAAAATTATCGACCAACCAACTCAAGAGTGAAGACACTGCACCAATCAAAATTCAGATAAAATTAATTTTAAATCAAAAGTTCAAACCACAACTGTTCAGAACAAACAGATGATGATCTTGTAAGCGTACAAAAATAGTTGCATCTGTCACAACCAAATCTGTTTGATTAGTTTTTTAAACTGGCACCTGGTAGTGACACATCCATTTTATCTGCATACTAAAAAAAAAAAGAAATAAAGATGAGATTGAACTTTATTGATCCCTTTGGAAGGAGTGTTCGTCGTCTCCCACAGCACCAACGGTTATTTGCCAAATAAATCCAAACAAATGAAAACGTATCTCAGAGCAGGCCCAGCACTGGTGGTGTCTACCGTTACAGTTTATTTTGAAAAGATCATAAAGTAGAAAACAATGGTCACGGGTGAGCTCAGCTTAAAATACTTGGGTGCTCCAATCCACGTTCAGACAATCAAAATGATGTAATGTGAAGATGCTCAGCTAACAGGATTAGCAGCAGCACATGTCGCTGAAGCCTCCGTTTTATTTAAGTGCTTGTCAATACAGTATACAGGTGGTCCCCGACTTACGAACGAGTTCCGTTTGCCCGTTCGTAACACGAAAATCGGCGTAAGTCGAAAAATACGTCCAAATACGTCCAAACGGCACCTCATACGTACAGTACTGTATTTACGGTAGCCTCTATCCTAACACATTACCCTACATAATTATCAAAAAACACATACATTCAGAGCCATAATGAAGGGAAAAAAGAGTTAATTTCTTACTGGGAGCTGGTCCTGCAGCTTCACGCGGTCCACAGCGTTTACAGCAACGTCTGTTAGCATGCTAGCTCATTGCTAGCATGTTAGTTCGTTGCTCAGTTGTAGCCTCTCTGCCTCGTAAACCTCCGCTCCAAACAATAAGGTCTCTGCGCAGTCCAGAGTTTTACAGTAAGGTCTGTTAGCATATTAGCCCCTCTGCCTGTCCCAAACAATGAGGTCTCTGCGCGGTCCAGAGTTTTACAGTAAGGTCTGTTGGCATATTAGCCCCTCTGCCTGTCCCAAACAATGAGGTCTCTCCTGCTCCACTGAGCACATCAAGCTCCCCCCTCCCTCCTGTAAATTTCTGCTGAGTTTTGGTACCGTATTTTCTGGTGTAAAGGCGCATAAACCGCGTAACTCGAACAATGCTTTTCAATGGGAGGGCGTTCGTAAAGTCGAATAGTCATAAGTCGAGACCGTCGTAACCCGGGGACTACCTGTACTTAAATGTGTGTGGGGGGCAAAAGCATGAAACAGAAAATGGTCCTAAACCAGAAAGCGAGAGCAGAATATTCTGTCTTTGATATTTAAAAAGTTTATTGTGTTGAAACTTGTTGTGTTAAATTGTTTAGCTCCACAGGAGTAAAGTGTTCCAGTTCTGTTTGTGTCCACGTCACCTGTTTGTTGCACCTGAGAAGAAAGGCTGCCAGGACGATGCAGAGACGTTGTCTACTGATGGTCTTCAGTGAGAGGCTGGAGTTCCCAGTGAAAGTTAAAATATTGTCATCGAGTTTGACCAACACACGGAAATATGAACACATCACTCCTGTCCTGTCCTCTCTACACTGGCTCCCGGTTCAGTTCAGGATACAGTTCAAGCTGCTGTGGTTTGTTTTTAAAGCTCTGAATGGACTTGCACCTCTCTACATCTCAGAACTTTTGAAAGTCCATCACCCCAGCAGAGCTTTACGATCTGCCAGTCAACACCTGCTGGAGGTGCCTCGCTCAAGGTACAATAATAATAATAATAATAATGAATCCAATTTATAACGCACTCTTCATTAATGAAAATCTCAAAGTGCTACAAGGAGCAACAGAATTAAATGACAATAAAACAAATAATAAAACAATTAAAATCAATAACAATATCAGCTAAGATCAAAAGTAGAATCATGAGGAGGTAGAGTATGCTTGGTCGAAAAGAAAGGTCTTCAAGTCGCTCTTAAAGTCAACCACAGACTGTGGGGCTCTTAGACAGTCAGGAAGAGAGTTCCACAGGCGGGGGGCAGCCACACTGAAAGCCCGGTCTCCCATGGTCCTTAATTTGGTTCTCGGAATGTGAAGGAGATTGCTGTTCTGTGACCGCAGCGAACGGGTGGATGAGTATGGAATAAGAATATCCTTCAGATAATCTGGTGAAGTTCCGTGTAAGCATTGATGTGTAATGAGAGCAGTTTTGTACTGAATTCTGTAGGCGACAGGAAGCCAATGAAGGTTATGGAGAATGGGCGTAATATGTTCAAATTTACGAACTCTCAACAAGATCCTTGCTGCACTGTTTTGAATATATTGAAGTTTCTGAAGGTTTTTGCCAGGGATTCCAATAAACAGGGAGTTGCAGTAGTCGAGCCTGGAGGAGACAAAAGCATGGACGAGCTTCTCAGCATCGGAAAAAGTTAGGGATGGGCGAAGTCTGGAGATGTTTCGAAGATGGAAGAAGCAAGTTTTAAACAGATGCTTAATGTGATTTTCAAATGTAAGATTGGAGTCCATTTTTATTCCAAGATTAGTAACAGAGGTGGAGAGGGGGATGTCTTGTCCAGAAAAGGAAAGTCTTGTTATAGGAGATGTTTGTACCTGGTGAGGGGTGCCAATCAGTATGGCCTCAGTCTTGGAGCAGTTTAATTGAAGAAAGTTCTGATTCATCCATGCCCTAATTGCCTCCAGGCAGGCAGAGAGGGCAGTGAGTGAAGATGGAGATGACAAGGTGGAAGATGAGGATGCTCCAGTCCTGATGTAAAGCTGTGTATCGTCGGCATAACAGTGAAAAGAAATGTTGAACTGATTAATAATACAATACATAATAATACAAACAATGGGAAGACCGGTCATTTTCTGTTGCCGGCCCAAAAGCCTGGAATAGTCTCCCCCTTTGAGCTGCGTGCCACCTCTGATCTGACTCTGTTCAAAACCAGACTGAAGACCCACTTGTTCAAAAAAGCTTTCAGTGTGTAACCTTTATTACTTGTTTTCCTTGTGCTCCTCGCAGCTGAACGTCTGTTTCCCGTGTTCTTCAAGTCCGAGCCTTCCCTTAAACGTGTCCTCTCCAGTCCTGAACACAACCCGGATAAACCTTATCTGTTTAGATTCAAACCTTCCAGAAGATCCTCCGCCTTAAAGGTTCAGTATGTAATTTCTGGAACACGCTGGAATTTAGGAAAATTTTGAACAGAGACATGTTTCTGGTCCCTTATATATGTTAAAAATATATTGTTAGAAAAGTTGCATACAGCTCCTTTAAAGAAAACACAACTTTCTGCTTCTACAGGTACTTCCCATTTCCTCCAGTCCTGTAAATACTGTAGGTACATTTGTTGTTAAATCTTTAGTTCAGTCTCAAGTCTTCCTGCGTTTCTGTTGATCACACTCTGAGAAAACGAACAGTCCAGATGTGTCAAAGATGAACTGATCACACGGTGAGAAGCACAATTTGCTGCCGGTAGGTCTCAAGTTTGACACGGTGGCTGTTAAGAGGAGAGAGGGTTGAATGTTTGAACTAAATAGTTATCCACAAACTCAGAAAGTAGTTTTGGTTTAAGTACCCAACACTAGTAGATGTACCTTTTTTAAATTGTTCTAAATTCACGGCATTCAAGGTGGCTGCATGTTGGAGCAGCTCTGTTGCTTTCATTATAGGATGTTGCTTTTTGACATTTTTATTTTTTTTCTGGATGTAAGTCCCTTTTACTGAACGATTGTTTCCTCTGGTATCAGTTGCTGTGGAGCTGGAAGGATTTTTACCAAAACCTTTTTACTTTTGGACATTTGTCATGTAGCGTAACCATGACAACAAGGTGGTTTTTACAACCGGGAGCAGACGACTAACATCGCAAAGCTTAAATATTACATCGAATACAGCCCCAAATCCCAAGTGAGTTGTAAAGGAGAAGCGGAACGTCTTCTGTTACAAATAAAGTCCAGTTGTCTCTGTATTTAACGCCTTTTTTTTAACGTTATCATGTCCTGGATGACTGAGAATCTTCACCAGCAAGTTGTAAAGGAGGCACTGTGGATGCATCTCCATCTACCTGGTGGAGGTTCTCGAGTGACTGACTGCTGAGATCCTGGAGCTGGCAGGAAATGTGGCTCATGACAACAAGAAGACAAAGATCATCCCCTGACACCTGCAGCTGGAGGTCTGCTATGATGATGAGCTCAACAAGCTGCTGGGAGGAGTGACCATCGCTCAGGGAGGAGTTCTGCCCAACATTCAGGTGGTCCTGCTGCCCAGGAGGACCAAGAGGCCCACTGTGTTCAGGTGGACTGATCGGCATCTGCAGCCAGTTTTTTTCAGATCTGCTGCGGGACTGACTGCTGCAGATCCTTCTGCCCACAGCCGTGAGCATCTAGAACAAGTCTTAACGAAACCAGGATGATGAGCTACAGCAACATTTAAATTCCCTTTGGGATTAGTAAAGTACTTTGAATTGAATTTTACTGTTACTCTCAGGCCCGTTCTCATAAAAACATCAGGCTTTATGGAGTCGGACCCAGGAAGGCAGACTGACAAAGGTGCTCAAATAAAACTGAAATATTTATTTTAAGAAAACAAAAGAAAAGCAAACACTGACATGACAGCAAGAATAAAAATAAAAACTAGAGGAGACGCAAGTGAGAACCAGACAGGGTATGAAGCACACAATGCCAGACTGCAGATAAAGACTGATGAGAAGACTGAAACACGATGTGAACAGGGAACAGGTGTAAGTGGGAGGGGCAACAAAAAGAACAAGAAAATACATCCTGAAACACTCAAATAAACTTACAAACACAAAACAACAATTTTACAAATAGAAAAGTTATTCAAAAACTTGGCACCAGATTTAAACATTTTCTTTCATCTATAAAAATAAAGTTAATTTGCTTTCCCTCTACAGGTAGTCCTCGTCTTACGACGGCCTCGAGTTATGAAGTTTTGCGGTTACGACACGCATCTCCATTTAAAAAAAAAAAAAACATATATTGAATTTTTTTATTTTGAAAGACGAGTTCCGAGTTCCTTCCGGTTTTGACGACAGAAACAGCGGAAAAACACAGAAAGACCCGCTCTGGACGGAGCTTCACGGCAGAACCAGTACAGTACAAGCGGAGATTAAACGCTCTGGACAGAGGTTGACGGCGGTTTTGCAACGGAATATGGCAGATGGACCAAGTTGACGGTGGTGTTACGTCGTAAACAAATATTGGATGGACGGACGGACGGACGGAGGTATGCCACCGTACAACAAGCTAGTTAGCCAGCTAGCTCCCTTTATGTGAATGGAGCCTGCTAGGGAGGAGGGAGACGATTCATCTTGCTCCTTCGTCTTTAAAAACTGTTAGGATTGGCTAAGTGCTTGGTAACTTTACAGTACTGTACATTATTAAAATTTATTTTTACTTTTAGTACGTATGTTCCGACTTACGTCGAAATTCACTTTACAACGACGCGGAACTCCGTCGTAAGTCGAGGACTACCTGTATTCTGTGTCTCTAAGGTTAAATAAATGCAGTGGTGGGCAACGCTAATCAAAAAATAGTTCCACAATTTCTAAAACGCTTATTAATTTTTTTAGGTCCACAATTTCAAAAGCCCAAATGTCTTATGAAAATTAGGGGAAGCTAATCTAATCCGCTATTTATATTCGACAATTGGTAGCCGGCAGCGTTATGCAATATTTGCACTACATTGCCAACTGAAAAGTAACTAAAATGATCCTAAAAGGATGAAATTACAAAAATCAAAGGATTTATTTAATACTTTACGTACATATATTCTATTCGGCCACGAAATTAACAAAAAAGAGAATGATCTTTTAATCCCTAAGACCACTTTTAAATCTCAAATACACGGGTGTGTCGCCACCGCATTTATACATAAAAGTAACCCAAATACATAAAACTAACGACTCACCGTCGAGTGGTTGACACAAAACACACAATAAAATCCTCCGGCCGCGTTAATTTGGCTTGAAACAGCGGGGTTCTCTGCGGATTTATCCAAGTAACCCAGCACAACCAGCTAGCCACAGAGTTAGCGTCCAGTTCACCTCTGACCCGGAAGATGTCAAGATTCTATAGGCAGTCAACAGATTTAATGAAAAGTAACTAAAATACATAAAACTAACGACTCACCGTCGAGTGGTCGACACAAAACACACAATAAAATCCTCCGGCCGCGTTAATTTGGCTTGAAACAGCGGGGTTCTCTGCGGATTTATCCAAGAAACCCAGCACAACCAGCTAGCCACAGAATTAGCCCCCGAGTTCACCTCTGACCCGGAAGATGTCAAGACGGTGAGGGAGGGGAAAAAGGCAAAACAAGCAGCTACGGAGCCAGCATAAGAGCCTCTAAAATAAGTTTATTCGTTTTTACTGATAGATAATTAGTTATTAGCGGTACTGCATTTTAAATAAAAATAGCACAAATCCGCTTATGAATTATAAAAGTTAGTCACTCCGCTGTTACGCTGACAAAAACGTTAGGTCCGCTGTAAGCGGATTAGCGCATTAGCGGTCCCTGGCGTTCATCTGCCCACCTTTGAATAAATGTGTAAAAGAAGGAAAAATAACCTTCAATGTTTTTTTTGTTTTTTTAACATTACAAGCAATAAAAGGAAATTTCAAGACAATTTATTCACCTGGAAACAGTTTGAAACTGATTTCAACCCACAAACAAAACTGGCTCATAAAACTAAACAGAATAAAAGAAAACATCTGTTAATGTCTGAGGAGACAAATAGATGTTTGAGGCTTTTATTCTTCTCTGTGCTGTAGTTAACATTTTTTAAACAAACATCCCTGCAGAAACACGCCGGCTTGTTTCAGACAGCTCTGATATTGACCCCTTTTCATTTACGCAGTGTTGAAGCAGAATGTCGGTCGGATCGATACCAGACGCCTAAAAACTTGTGTGTGTGTGTGTGTTGCCCCGGCCTATTAGCTGCAGCCACCATCAGCCTCCCCTGGCGGTACGGTGCTGCACAATGCCGTGGTGTTTACCCGGTCTGCTTAAGCAGTCGGCTCTATTAACTCCCTGCATCACTTGATGCTCACATCCATTCATTTCTCCCTGGAGGGCAGACTTTGAACAGCGAGCCATAAATTGTCCAGAAACTGTCCAATTTCTGCTCCGGCTAGATGCTGCTGCTGTAATTGCAGCTCAGATAATGATTCCTGTTTCTACAAAAAAGTGGGTGGTCAGCAGTGGAATGAAGCTAAACGCCCTTTATTTATTTATTTAGAAGCTACTGGAGCAGATTTTAGAGGTAACCAGTGAAATTACAATTCCTCTCAAAATACAGCATGAACGCCAAGTGCTTTTCTGAGTTTTGCTGAAGAGGCTAAAACTGAATTAAGTTAAAATAATAATAATAATAATAAAAGCAAAGCAGAAGCTAAAAAAAAGTTTAAATTTGCAGAAAGAAGCTGAAGCAGAACAAAATGTGAAAGGAGCAGTGAAAGGTAAACAGATCTAAAGATTTGAAGGATGGAAAATGAGCTCAGTTCATTGTGGAGGTATTTCCTATTCCCCGTCTTTGCTCCATGATGGGTGGTAATAAACCATCAAGGCCCCATATGTGCATGTTCAAAACCACTGTGGACCAATCACAGTCAGTCAGGTGTGGCGTGGAGTCCACTGGGTACTCACTCACCAAGAGCCTGCAAAGACCCGATCATTTCAAACCATGGCGGGGTTGTCATCCATCCTGAGGATGAAGACAAAAACTCAAATAGATCATCAGAGGAATGAGAGGTACACAAACACAATTTTAATTTGTGGAAGAACATTCACATCATCTTTTATTTAAAAAAAAAATCAAAACACAACCAGATGAAGAACGATGTGCAGATCCACAGGATGGAGAAGGTCTTCCATGTTTCTCCACACCGACTGACACATCGATCAGTCAGATTCAAACGTGTCCGGATGGCATCGGACTGACTCGCCGGTCGTACATCAGGGCAGCGGCAGGGATCTGAAAGGCTTCAGTCATCTCAGCGGACAGAGTTCAAAATTATAAGTCTGAACGCAGCTTCATCTCAAAGTCCACGTCTTTCTTTCTTTTCTTTTTTTTTTTCTCTGTCTGCTCAATTGAAAGGTCAGACCACACCAGAAACCAGCCTCCGGCCTCGTGGTAAACAACAACTGGAAGATTTATTAGAAATGTTGGTTATTTTTCATTTTTAATCATTTGGTTTGAACAGATGCAGCCAGTTTGCTAACACTGAAAGGGGTCACACACTGCAGTGTGCATGTTAGCTGTTTGTAAATTAGCTTCTCATTATTCAAATTATTCAAGCAATTCGCTGAATTAACTGATTAAATACAACAGAATTAAATGACTTATTAGCTAAATAACCGTCTGTTGCTCCTCTGTTTGAAAGTTTTCATCTAAATGCAAATACCGCAGCTCGTTGCTTATTTGTGTGCACTTGTGCGACCACAAGGTCCTTCATGAACTTTAAGAAGGTTGCAGGTGGGAAGAGTAGATTTTTAATGCACGAGTCACAAGTAGCAGCAGTGTTTTGTTGATGACCAGATAAGGTCAAGGTTTTTGTTCGTAGAGTCAAGGTTGAGTAGTGGTTGTTACTCCAGCACATTTATGTCATTTGAAAATGTTGTTTTGTTTTTCATGACTGGAAAAAAGCCGAAGTGTTGATCCAGTGTTTGGCTGTAGATAAGGGTCCACATCGATTGACATCTCGGAACATAAAAGTGTTGACTTTCAAAGATAAAATCACTTTTTAATAAAATCACTTTTTAATAAGAAGCATAATACACAGCTCCATTAAAGTTCGTCTCAGACGACATTTGGCTGCAGCTGAATGTTCTTTGCTGGTCTTTTTTACTGTCACGTGACGCCTTCCCCAAGGTAACCCTGAAGGTTTCAAAGATGATGCACAAAGAAAATTCTGACGAAAATGTCAGGAACTCAGAGGAAATGGTCTGATCTGGGTGTAAAGAGGGACTAAACTCAAAATCAACTTTTTTTAGCTGATAAACTCCCTAGAATGTGTCTAAAATGTTGTATAGCACTATGTCTGTGTTAATCTTCATATATTTGTGCGTATTAGTTTAAATCAAAAAAGGCGTTCAATACAGGATCAACTGGACTTTATTTGTTGCAGAAAACGTTTCGACTTCTGTCCAGAAGTCTTTTTCAATTCTGAAGACTTTATTTCTGCAACAAATAAAGTCCAGTTGATCCTGTATTGAACGCCTTTTTTGATTTTATCATGTCCCGGACGACTGAGAATCTTCACCAGCATTAGTTTAAATCTGCAACATTTGGTCTAAAAACGTGTTTATGATAGTCCTATGGGTTGAACAGAGGGATTGCACCTTAATTTTCTTATTGGTCAAGGACTGTTCACTCTGACGTGTCTTGTACACTCTGACGTCACGAAAGTGGTTCAAGCAGAGCCAATCCCCTGCAGAGATGAGAAGGTCCTCGCAACAGTTCATACCTTATATGGAAGTGGTACATTGCACTCCGGAAATGCTCTGCAACAAAGCATATTATAGTTTTCGGAATGGCACTAGTTATTTGTGTATTTTAACTTATGTATTATAAGAATACTTTCCACTTCATCGAAACTATGTGGTTGTATTTGTTTTCTTATTGTGCAATGGACGAGTAATGCATGAAAGCCAAGATGGGGCAGTGGTATAGGAGTGGGTTTGAGAGCTGACAGACCCAGGTTCAATCCCTGGTCACGGCATACCTTGTAGTATTAATTTCATTACATTTTTTAGCCTTTTGTTTTGGATAGATCAGGTGAGAATAGATATTTACATCTACATAATAATTCTTTGTTTTTGCTTGCTGTAAGTTGTTTGCTAGAGTTTTAGTTTGTTTCAGTTTGTTGCTAGAGGTGGCTGAACGCAGCACAACCACCCACCTCCTCCCCTCCTTGTCTCTCGACACTCCCATTTTCATGAGGTTTTTGAATCTGTTCTGGAGGCGGAGCTACCGTTTCACAGTGGGGTGAGTCCCTCTTTAAGTCCAAGGGCAGACTAGCACAGGGACTGTCACAATGAGAACAAGAACCTGAGGGCATACAGTAAGTGGTGGCGTGTACAGGTGGTGTAATCAGGCAGTTGCCAGAGTGTCTGACAGTCAGTCAAAAGTGAGTGAATGTCAGCAGACACAGGGCCTTGTTGACTCATTAGACAACATTACCAGTACTAGATGGAGTTTGTTGGTGGTTGTGTTGGATATGAACCCACCATGTGGTGCATCCAGATGCCAGTGACCCAACAAATGAAGGCACCCACACATATTGTGAAGGTTCAGGTGGCCAAAGCAAAGCGACTC
Source organism: Garcialebias charrua (assembly GCA_038048925.1). Taxonomy (NCBI): domain Eukaryota; kingdom Metazoa; phylum Chordata; class Actinopteri; order Cyprinodontiformes; family Rivulidae; genus Garcialebias; species Garcialebias charrua. Next base: position 29,595 of record JBBPBX010011280.1, on the reverse strand, counting down.
CTCTTGTGAGTTTTGTATAACAGAACCCAGATGCATTTGAACCTTCCATCCTGACACACAAGTACTGGACTCTTTAAGATTTGGTGTCTTCCTGCGTCAAGTCTCAGCCAGCCAGTCCTGACTTCACATCACTTCTGGTTCTGTGGACCCTGAAGTGGCTCTGCATGTCTTACCTCTCCTCAGTCAGCACCTTGCTACAGTCTTTCAATGCCTGTCCACACGTCTAAGATAAAATAAAATCCCCCTCAGTCATGTTGACGTCCTCTTGTAGACGGCCAGGAGTCCAGTCGAACATGTGTGGGATCAGTGCAGAATACCTCCAACTCTGTGCCAATCCAGATCCAGCAGCTGTGGACTGGTTTCTGCAGGAGAGGATTTGAAGCTTGTATGACTCCTTTCTGCACCAAACTGCTTCCTGTTTCCAGGTGTGTGAAAGAGCCACACCCATGGCATGGGACCTTCAGTGGGTTGCTAATAAAAATACAAGTACTAATAATAATCATTTTACTTAAAAGCACCTTTCAGGACACCCAAGGACACTTAACAAACCAATACTGTACAGTGTAATACAGTTCAAACATTATCAGTGACAAATTGAAATATAAAATACATAAAGATTATAAAATGCAAAATAATAAAAATACATTTAGTAAAGTTAATGATAAGCAAGTCTAAAAATATGTGTTTTCAGGGCTGTTTTGAACAGAGAAAGGGAGGTGGTGTTTCGAAGGCCTGGCGGTAGAGCGTTCCAGAGGTGAGGGGCAGAGCAGATGAAGGCCCTGCTCCCCATGGTGGAGAAGTGGGCAGAGGGTACATGAGATGAAGCGAAGAGGAGGATCTGAGAGCGCATGATGGGATGGAGATTTGTAGGAGGTCAGAGAGGTAAGGAGGGGCAAGGTTGTGGATAGCTTTGAACGTTAGTGGAGCTGCTGCAGGACAGGAGTGATGTGGTTATAGTAGGAGGTTTGAGTGATGACACGGGCAGCTGAGTTCTGGACCATCTGTAACTTGTGGAGAGATTTGTTGGGGAGGCCGTAGAGAAGGGAGTTGCAGTAATCGATACGGGAAGTCACAAGACTGTGCACCAGGATGGCTGTGGAGCGGGGTGAGAGAGAAGGACGGAGACGGTTAATATTACGGAGGTGGAAATAGGCAGACCAAGTAATATTGTTGATGTGTGAAGTGAAGGAGAGAGTGGTGTCGAGGATGACACAGAGACTCTTGACCTGAGGGGAGGGGGATAGCAGAGAGTTGTTAAGGGGGAAGAGAAGATGTTCTGATTTTGAAATAGAGTTTTTGGTACCCACAAGAATGATTTCTGTTTTGTTGCTGTTTAGTTGAAGGAAATTGTTAGAAAACCAGTGATTTAGCTCATTGAGACAGTCGGTGAGGATGGAGGGTGGGTGGGTGGAGTTAGGTTTTGATGACAAGTAATAATAATAATAATAATAATAATAATTAATTCAATTTATAACGCACTTTTCATTAATGAAAATCTCAAAGTAGAGCTGTGTGTCATCAGCATAACAGTGGAAATGGATGCCGTATTTGCGGAAGATGTGACCTAGAGGAAGGAGGTAAATGATGAAGAGGAGGGGTCCGAGGACAGAGCCTTGGGGAACACCCGTGGAGACAGGGGAAGACTGGGAACGGAAGGATTTAAGCTGAATGAATTGAGTGCGGTCAGAGAGATAGGAGTTGAACCAGTCTAAAGGGGTAACTGAGATGCCAACGGAGGTCAGTCTGTTGAGGAGTTAGTCTGTTGTTGTCTCCATCTGATAAAAGCAGTAACCTTTCAAGAAACCCTCGACCTACGTCACCCGCGACCTACGGCAACTCAGACTTACGATTTTATCATATTTAATAAAAATATGATAAAAAAAATAAATAATAATTATTATTTTTTTAAATTTTTTTTAACGTTTTTAATTTCATGTGTATAGCACTTTGTTGCAGCTGTGGTTGTTTTAAATGGCTTTATAAATAAAGTATAATTATTAATATTTCATTTTTAATTACAATTTGATCGTATTTACGCAACTTCCGGTCGTTTCCGGTCGCCATTTTACTACTGTACTGCGGTCAATGGAGCTCTAGACGCTCCTGTCAGCTGGCTTTAGAGGACCGTGTGTCCGTTCAGGGTTGCCTCATACGGATAAATTTGCTGGAAACACTCGGTCAACTCTGTGGACGTCTCAGGTCCGGAGGAGCAGCCGCCGATCGCTCCAACAACACCGCCCGACATGCTAACGACAGCAGCTAACAGAGCAGCTAACACAGGCGAAGACACCGAGCCGACATGCCGCGGAGGGGCCATCTGCGGCCGGGAGCTCGCCGCAAATGTCCGCCTGGCAGTCGGGGGACACCGAGCTAACGCGGAGATACAAAGCCGACAGCCTTTTTGAATGAACTGACATGCTAACCAGTGCTGCTAATGGCGGGGCCTAACCGTAGCTAACGCCGAGCAGTTGTTTTGGATGGAGAAACATCGCGGAGAAACGGCTTTCAGTAAGTTTTTTTTTTTTCTGGCTCCAAATATATGAAGTTAAGAAGCTAACAGTCATTCTTTTAAACAGTTTTGACCACGTGTGTGCGTGTGGAGCGTAAGGAAGCTGGGGGAGCTCGCACCCGAGCTGATGCTAAAAGACGAAGGCAGGCTTTGACCAGCTCAAAGTAAGACATTATATTTTTTATTTATTGTACAGTACTGTATTCATTTACTGTACAGTTCTGTGCATGTTCATGGCCTAGTATGTCTGCTTGTTCAGTCTCATGCCATTAAATATGTGTGCGGCGCTCCGTTAGCGGTATAGCCGCAACCTATGTCAGAAACGCGGACCTACGACAGGCAGGTGTTTTTGGTCTGCGAGGTACGACAAAATCGACCTAAGTCACACACGTAGGTCCCAATCCCTGACGTAACTCGAGGGCTTGCTGTATTTCATTTTGACAGTGTGTTTATAGTTGAATTCAAAACTGTTTTTCTAAATTAAATAAAAAAAGTGATTTTGTTGCTTCAACCTAAGAACGACAGAGGCGAACAGGAAACAGCAAATGTTAAATTCCTGGTATGGACTTGTTTATCTTTATTCACTGTTCAGGCTTCCAGATGGCTGGCTCCTGCATCCGATGCCGAGGCCCGGCACACCTGAGGCCGGCTGCCAGCCGTCACAGGTCCCCATACAGACCAACAAGACGTGCAAGTTTGGGTTAGGGTAGGAAACTGGAGTACCCTGAGAAAATCCTCACATACAGGTAGTCCTCGACTTACGATGTAGATCCGTCCCTACGCGGCGGCGTAAACCAATTTTCGACGTAAGTCGGAATATACGTATACTGCGCCATATACATGTACAGTACTGTATTACCAAACACTTAACCTATCCTAACACAGTACCCTACATAATTATCAAAAAACACATACGTTTGGGAGCCATAATGAAGGGCAAAAAGAGTTTATGGCCTACTGGGATGCTGTTGACGCCGTTCTCCTCGGTCCGTCCGCCGTACCTGTATTCCGTTTTCAGTTTACGGCGTAAAACCGCGTACACAGTACAGTATTCCTCCGCCGCTGCACAGCGTACAGTACAATATTTCCCACCGCTGTACCACGTACAGTACAATATTTTCCGCCGCTGCTTTACGTTTACGACGTAAAACCAGTCCATCCGCCGTATTCCGCATTCCGTTTACGACATAAAACCGCGTTCACAGTACAGTGCAGTGTATTCCTCCGCCGCTACGTTTACGACGTAAAACCGGTCCATCTGTCGTATTCCGCATTCTGTTTATCAGAGTCAGAGTCAGAGAGAATTTATTGTCATTTGCACCGCATGTAGTACATGTGTTGAAAACGAGATTATGTACACAGGGTCCCAGTTACATCCAACAACAAATGCAAGAGAAAAACAATAATAACATCTAGGATTAACTAAGAGAGACATCAGCTAGTAATACACTAAGCCCTAATGTAGTAGAAAAACATCATTATAAACAGCAGCACGAACATGAGTCATTATGAGCAGATGGTCACAGATGAACGCAGCAACAAGAAACAGATCAGTATCAACATGATGTGACATTTTGCAGTGTTTATTCTTATTATTTATTTATTCATGAGTCTGACAGCCTCAGGGTAGAAGCTGTTCCTCAGTCTAGTGGTTCTACATTTGATGCTCCTCAACCTCCGTCCCGAGGGGAGTGGTGCAAAGAGTGAGTGTGCTGGGTGAGTGAGGTCTTTCATGATGCAGGTGGCTCTTTTTCTGCATCTGGAGGTGTAAATGTCTGTGATGGTGGGGAGACTGACTCCCACAGACTTCTGTGCAGCCTTCACCACTCTCTGTAGAGCTTTCCTCTCTGCAACTGTGCAGCCTCCATGCCACACGTTGATGCTGGAGCACAGGACGCTCTCCACTGCACACCTGTAGAACGAGGTGAGGACTGAGCTTCTCAGACCAGCTCGTCTCAGCCGTCTGAGGAAGTAGAGTCTTTGATGTCCTTTCTTGATCAGGCTGGTGGTGTTATTGCTCCAGCTGAGGTTATCATTCAAGTGTACACCCAGGTACTTGTAGCTGGAGACCACCTCCACCGCAGATCCACCTATATACAGTGGGGTGTGGGTGTGTTTGTTCCTTCTGAAGTCCACAATCATCTCCTTCGTCTTCTTCACATTCATGTGAAGGTTGTTCTCTTTGCACCAGCTCTCCAGATGTTCCACCTCCTGTCTGTAGCTGGATTCATCATTATCTGTGATGCATCCCACCACAGCTGTATCATCTGCAAACTTAACAATATGACAGCCTGGATGTGTGGCTGTACAATCATATGTGAGCAGAGTGAACAGAAGAGGGCTCAGCACACATCCTTGAGGAGAGCCAGTGCTGAGGGTGATGGTGGAGGAGGAGAAGTTGTGGATCTTCACGGACTGTGGTCTGTTTGTTAAGAAGTCTAGTACCCAGTTACAGATGGAGGGGCTTAGTCCAAGTGTGGATAGTTTGTCTATCAGAGTTTGGGGGATCATGGTGTTGAAAGCAGATGTGAAGTCCACAAAGAGCAGACGCACGTATGAGTCCTTCTGATCCAGGTGGGTGAGAGCAGTGTGGACCACAGAGGAGATGGCGTCCTCTGTTGATCGGTTCTCGCGGTATGCATATTGATGAGGGTCCTCGCTGATGTTGACGGTTGTCTTGATGTGGGACATGACCAGTTTCTCAAAACATTTAGCGACTATCGGGGTGAGAGCCACCGGTCTATAGTCATTCAGACCAGTCACTGTGGAGCTTTTTGGGACTGGGATGATGGTGGCAGTCTTCAGGCAGGTGGGAACTGACTCCAGTGAAAGTGAGGTGGTGAAGACGTCAGCCAGCACCTCACAGAGCTGGTCCGCACATTCCTTCAGAACTTTCCCTGGGATGTTGTCTGGACCCGTAGCTTTATGAGGGTTGATCCTTCTGAGACTACCTCTCACTTCTGCTGCGGTCACTTTGAGGTGCTCCTCGTCTGGTGATGAGGTGAGTCTGGTGCTAGCTGGTCTTTATGACGTAAAACCGGTCCATCTGCCATATTCCTGCACCGCATACAGTTCAATACTGTATTCTGCGTCACGACGTTTATGACGTAAAACTGCGTAACTCAAAATAAGGCTTTTCATAGTAAATGGGAGATGCGTCGTAACTACGAAACGTCGTAACTTGAGATCGCCGTAACCCGAGGACTACCTGTAGAGACCATTCAAACTCCATGCTGAGTCAGCTAGGGATCAAACTCATCACAGTTTTGCTGTGAAGTAGCAGTGGTAATCCACTGAACTACCGTGCAAATTTATAAACATGAAACTCATATGTTTGAATAAAGGTACACAACACCAATGATGACCTTTTTAATAATTTGTAAAACAAACAAAAAGCCACAGGAACAGTCATGTTTTAGTTACAAAGCTTTTAAAATCTCCAGTTATTTGTGCAATTACACCAACAACTTTTTCATTCACACCGCATTTATCAGTTTTATATATATATATATTTAAAAAAAAAATTGAGACTGCACAGTCCTAAATAAAAATAAAAAAAGGACAAGAAAGTTTTCATGGCAGCAATGAACCCCACAACCTGCCAGAAAGAGTTTCAAAGTTTTACAGCGTGAAAAGGAAATATTGCACATAGAGGAAAGGCTTTTGGGATGACATCATTATTAATTAGGTGAAAAAGGAGCAGAAGTTTGTGAAATTAGTTGAACAAAACAGATGAAGACAGGTATGTCTATAGCAGTCTGCAGAATTTAACACCCGCGCCTTTTGCAACCAAATGCTCTTTTTTTCTGCAAGATAGAAGGAAAAAACAAACCATATGTACATAGACTGGTTAAAAAAACAATCTGACATCATTAAATGCAAACGTGGCATAAACAAAGTAAAGTGGCACACCTTTAACAAGTGTATTTTTTGAACTCAAGGTACATTTGGACAACATTCTAAATAATCCATAAATGTTACTCTTTATTTTAAACAATAAAAAATACAAACTTAAGAAAAACATGCAATAAGACAAGAGCGACTTTAAATATAAAACAAGAGATTTAACCATTGTAAAATGTTTTCCTGCTAATAAACCCGCTCAACTCAAGCCACAAATAATGTATTCAAGTCTATACAGTAAGTCAATGGTTCCCAATCGTAAGCCTTGAGGAACACCATCCTTGTGTATTTCAGTTGTTTCCCTGCTCTGACACATTTGATTTAAACGAAGTGGTGATTAACAGGCTTCTGCAGAACCTGAAGTATTTGCAGGAAGTAATTAAATCTCTCAATCAGGTGTGCTGGATCAGAGAAACAACTAAAAACATGCAGGATGGTGTTCCTCAAGGATCTTGTTTGGGAACCACTGCAGTGTGACATTCCCCTTCCACTAGATTTGTTTTGTTTTTACTAAACAATCTAAATTTTATGTATTTTTTGGCGTTTTACAAATGAACGATGCAAGTCTTAACGGCGTACAAAGGTTTTGTTTCTGAATTGAGTTCAAAGACTAAAGCAGAGAATTTGATCAATTCAGTCAATGATCTGTTCAACGATCAGATTGTTGGGTACTTTCACCAAGCTGACCCCACACATAACCATTTTATCATCCCCAGTTTTTAATCCTACATTAGACACATTAGTTGAGTATTTCTATTTGTCTAATTTTCAAAATCAAATGTGAATATTTCTAGAGAACCTCAAAGTTTTCACATCACTGGAACTTTTTCCACATTAGTTCATGTTACAGCCTCAAGCTTCAGAGTATTTTACATGATAAACCAACACAAAGTAGTGCTCGACTGGAAAGGGGAGGACAACGATTCATGATTTAAAAACCGTTAGCAAAATACAATTTTGAAAAATGTGGCTTGTATTTGTATTCCCCCATTTCTCTGAGCATCAAAACAATGGAAATGCACAACTGCAAACCTGCAGAGACACGGGCTGCCTGAACCCAGGTAGAGCATCAGTCTGAGAAGCAAAGAAGCCCCATGGTAAGTCTGAAGGAGCTGCAGGGGTCCACAGCTCAGGTGGGACAAGACCCATCCACAAATCTGTGCAATTGGGAAGCGTGGCGAGTTGGAAGTTTTCGTTGATAGAAAGTTGCAACAAAACGACAGGCAACTCTAAACAAAAATTTGTTGGAGGTTGTGAAAGACCTGAGACCTTCCAACAGAAAAACAACCCAAAACCACAAGGGATTGGGTTAGACCCAAGTCCAACTGAAACGTTGTGGCAAGACTCAAAACATTTCTGACCACAGAAGCTTTCCATCCAATCTGACAAGAGCTGGAGCAACCTCACAAAGAAAATGGGCAAAATAATTCAGTCTCCAGATGTGCTGAAATGGAGGAGACAACCCACAAAAAGTTGCTGCTGGGTGCCAAAGGATGCAACACGTTGCAGATTTTTACTGGTAAAAAAAACCTTTTAAAACACAAAAAAGTTAAATCAGGTCATCTGGACAGATGTTTCTCAGTTGAAACGTTTCGTCTTTCATCCGAAAGACTTCATCAGTCTGAGGCCTGCCAACAAACTGTCATATTATCATGATCTGGTAGGAAGGGAGGTTGGTTTGAAGGATAAGAGACAGATCACAACACCATGGATAGACAATCCAGAGGTACCTGTACATGACAAGACACAAGGGAGCTGAATATATACAGACTCTGATGACGACAAACGACAGACACCTGTGGTGATTAACGTTGGACACAGGTGAGACAAGAGCTGAACACAAGGAGGAGGAACACTGAGGGGAGAAGGAAACACGAGGAAACAGAAAAGAGAGGACAAAACCCAGAAACCCTCACATCCCACACCTTTTCAAAATGGTTTAAGCCGGTCTGCTGTACTAGCTTTTCACAAGAAAAAAGGGTATCATCAGTCAAACAATCGACCATCAGTGCATAAAAATCAAATCGTTAGAAACAAAATTATTTCCACTCCACAGTTAAACATTTCTTTGTATTGGTTTATCACATAAAATCCTCAAAAAATGCATTACCAGTAAGTTTCTGGTTATAATGGAACAAAACAAAAACCCTTAGTGATGTTCTAATGGGATTCACCATATGTGTCCTTTTGGAAATGATTCACTTGGACCAATTCAAGACAACCTACAGTGAGACTTGAAGGAGGGAAATCTATCAATTCCGCTCTTACTCAAAAATGTTACTTGCTTCTTTGAGCTTTTTTCTTTTCTTTAACTGGGTCATTGGGACCCTGGAGAACCCATGAAAACCTTTTCATCTGTCTGCGCAGCTGGACAACAAGTGCTTTTTTTATTTGTAGTTTTAAGACCGAACTGACTCGTGATGCAAAGAGTCGGACAACATTCCAAGAACAGTAAGAAAATGACCATATTGTAGTTTTGCTTTTAACACATCATTTTTTAAAGTTATATTTGGTCATTTTCAGGCATTTGCACTGCATCATTCCTCACGTACAAAATTTAAATAGCTGATTTTGCTGGTAAGCCATATCAGTATTGTAGAAAAAGTTGAGACAAGATGCGACCAAAGCATGATTGTTCGTTAAGACTATGTGGGATTCTGTTACAATAAGGCATTGCTTTAATGAAAAACAGCTGGACAAACGCTTCAGAGTTTCAGAGTAACATCTCGTAAATCAACCACGGCGTCGTCGTCACATTGATTGTTTCAGTCAGGATGGATGCAAAATCGAAATTTCACAACACTGAATATCTGATATGTAGGGATGAGAATAAAGGTCGACCATAAAACCAATTCAAATGAATCACCGGCTCCGTTTGCAACCAACAAACTAATAAATACAAAGTTTTCATTCACAAACATTCTATGCCACAAACACAAAATATACCCCCCTAGTAGACATAGAGCCATGTTTGCAGACATCAGTGGAAATAAAACTAACCTGTCACCCCTTTCTTATCTAAAATTCAAAATGATAAAAGAAAATCTAAGTTGTACTTCACCTGGGAGGAATAAAAATGCTTTCCTAGTATAACGCTTCTAATGTAGCCTATTTACAATCATCTATTGTATGCAACAAAAATAGCCTGCTTTCATTTCTAGTCTAAACTGATATGTTCTGGCCTTCATGAAACAGAACCTAATTAAAAACAAGGGAATTCATTAATTGTGCTTTTTAACCCACAAATCCACTTCATAATCGAAATGGGACAATTTCAAGAGGCATCATTTTAAGCACTTACATCGTTTACGTCTAAAGCTATAACAAGGACCGACAATACAAATATTATAGTTTGTATTTATAAAGTTACGACTTTCTTTGAGTCTCATGTTCAGTTTTAAAAAGCATTTTCTCTCCATTGTCAAAACGTCAGACGAGAAGGATCATTGTGTCGACACGCAAAGCCCTTCGGATGCTCAAAGAGGAAAACGTTTTTGCCAGGGTTGATTCTAGAAACCCTACTATGAATGACACCAAAGCTTGTGGTAAAAAGCAGGAAGCGTTTCAGTGTTGAAGGTTGTTTTAGGATAAACTGAGACCAGTTGATCCTTGGACACTGCAATTAAACAGTCACCTCGTTCTTACTGGCAGTGCGGTATGTGTGGTGGTGACCGGGAATGTACTGCAGGTGGTCCACTGTGTGCGTTCGTCGGTTGGCAAACGCCTGCCTCTTAGACGTGGACGTGCCTGCATGATGGTTGACCATCAGCGTGTTGTACGAGTCGTTCGAGGCACTGGGCTGAGAGTGCATCTTGGGCATCTTGTGGCGATCCATGACAGGCGTCGTGGGAAGCAGCATGTCGGCATGAGACATAGCTCGCGCCATGGCCTTCTCCCGGAACTTGTCACGCCTCATCGCTGGGGACAGCAGCAAGGGGTCCTGGGAATGAAGGCGGTCCGCAGAAAGCAACTGCTCATTTGAGAGATTCCTGGTGCTTCCGTATGCCGCGGCTGCCATCGCGCCGTACGACGACAAGTTGTAGTCTCCACGGCGCGGCGTCCTGGGTGGCGTCCTGGGTGGAGACAGGACATGGTCCTGAGACATGGCCCTCTGGACCCGTCGGGGACGTTGACGCTGCTGATGCTGCTGATGCTGCTGATGCTGCTGATGCTGCTGCTGATGCTGCTGCTGATGCTGCTGATGCTGCTGGGCTTCCGCATTCAGCTTCACCATGTGGGTCGGTCCCCTGCCACCAAAGTCAGGATGGTGATGCTTCCTTGGGTAATAATCGTCCATGTCTTTCTCACCTGTTGGATCATGAAAAACATGTTTAATAAAACAAGACACTTATTTTGTGAAGGCTTTAAAATTACACTTTTCTTCTTCAAGGGAAGAAAACACGTGAAGCTGTTCATGGGAACAGGTTGAGAAATGCCTCAGCTCAAAGAAATAGTTCTGGGTTTGGAAGGACAGACATCTTTATCCTGCAAAAAAATTCACATGCCATAAATTCTCTTTACATTATGCTTTTTGTCCTTCTCCCCCCCCCAAAAAAAAACTGAATATAACATTTAAATATTCTCATGTTTAAAGCCACCACTACACATTTTTTAACATTTTTATTTTCTTGTCAATGCACACTTTTGGTTATTATAGGCGTCCAAAACTGCAAAAAGAAGTCCAAAAAAATAGCCCAATCATCAACTGTTAGATTTTTTGAAAGCAATATCTCAACCTATTCCCTTTTTTCCCCTGCAGGTTATTAGCTATGTTTACATGCACAAAGTTATTTGATCCGATTGAAATGTATTCAGATAAAATAATTCAAATGTATAATTTACATGGACACAATCAGTTCACGATGAGTATTTACACACAGCAGGCTTTTATTCTAAACAGAAGTACTGATATGCGCAGAGTGGTAAACTCTCCTTAAAAAAAAACACAGAAGAAGAAGTTCTACTTCCTGGATGTACGTAAACAAACCTGAGCACCCAAAATGAACCCGCAACAGGTTTTAATGATGGTGGAGACGTTACTGCACTCCCTGATAAGCTACAGGTAATACAGATAATTTTGAGCTCTTTCAAAGTTTTTAGTAGAAATGTTGTGTCGCTCACCGACCAGTTTTGCTTCCCCGACATGCTAATACAATTAGCATCTAGCTAGGCGGAAATATGTGAGGTTGACATGGGTTGCACATTTCCAGCCGTCAGGTCAGATTTCCACATTCGGAATAAAACGATCAGATTAAGTGTTTACATGCACACCGTTCGGATTATGAATCGGCATAAACCACCCGTCTCATTCTGATTACGAATTATTTTGGATTGAAATGAATCAACAAAGACTAATCCGAATGGGGCGTTTACGTGACATTTTTTATTCAAAATGGCCGTGTAATCAGATTACTTATGTCCATGTAAACATAGCCATTGGTTTGAGAAAAGCTCGGTCTCTCAACTTATTGATGCTTTTCTTCTCCTTAATATATATTTTTTAAATATTATACATATTACTTCCTGACACCCCGCACCCTGATGTTGAGGACACAGCTTTAGACCAGTTGTCTTTATTATATATATATATATATATATATATATATATATATATATATACTGTATATATATATATAGTATATATATATATATATATATATATATATATATATATATATATATATATATATATATATATATATATATATATATATATATATATATATATATATATATATATATATATATATTATATATATATATATATATATATATATATATATATATATATATATATATATATATATATATATATATATATATATATATATATATATATATATATATATATATATATATATATATATATATATATACAGTATATATATATATATATATATATATATATATATATATATATATATATATATATATATATATATATATATATATATATATATATATATATATATATATATATATATATATATATATATATACTGTATATATATATATATATATATATA
>JBBPBX010011280.1:0-10551 GCA_038048925.1 Garcialebias charrua | reverse complement strand
CGCACAGTGATTGCTGAACATAGGCACCAGCAACCACCGTGACCCAAAATGGAAGAAGCGGGTAAAAGATGATGGATGGATGAATATTTAACTTGCTAGCTAAGTTTTTCACTTGCAAGTTAAATATTTAGCCCAAACCTAAATATTTAGCTAATATGCAACTTACTTGCCGAAAGGCAAAAGTTGACTATTAAAATAAAAGCGTACAATAGTTCTAGCTGACCAGACTGTCACTTCAGTTTTCTCTTATGTGCTGTATTTTATTGTCATTCTTTTCCTCTGGACATGGCAAACGAGTTAGCAGTGAACAGTGGCAGTTTGGCAAGAGGTGTAAATATAGAGATTAGCTTTTAGAGTATTTTGATAGTCCACGTCCGTTTTTCCACAAGGAGTTTGCATATTAGCTAAATATTTAGGTTTGCACATTTAGCTAGCAAGATAAATATTTAGGTCCAAGCTAAATATTTAGTAAGAAAATTAATTATTCATTTTGGAAATTAAATGTCTAGCTTGGAAAATAACTATTTAGGTCCAAGCTAAATATTTAATTAGCTAATTGAATATTTAGTTTAGGACTTAAATGTTTAGCTTAGAAATTAAATGCTTAGTTTGGACATTAAATAATTAGCTTGGACAACAAGATGGTGTAGTGGCAGGGGAACCGACTTGGGACCCGAAGGACCCAGGTTCGAACCCCAGTCACGGCATAACTGTTTGAGCAGCACATCTCATCCCAATTAAGGCTGAAATACACCTGAGCGTCCTCAGGTACGCCACTCTATGCGCGCATTTTGTGCGCATGTGTTTTGCTGCTATACTTCAGAAACTATCAGCTTTCAAATGCTCGCGTTCTCCTTGTTGTAATATGAGCAGCTGCGCACGGAGGGGACTCAGCTGAGCTCGCTGATTGGTCACTTGCTGACACGCCTACTGAAATGATTGACAGCCAGCTCATGTAGCTCGCTGAAGACCGCGGCGGTGTTCATGCGGTGTTTCTACTATATATGTTATAAAAAGTTCTCTCAGAAATAAAAATAATAACAGGGAGTGCTTTTCCTGCAGCACACAGCCCACCAGGGATATTTAAAACATCGCGCACCCAGGTAGGACCTGAATTCATTCATTTCATTCATGGAGTGAACGGAGGAAGAAGTGATTACTTGACTTTAGGCAAAAAAACAAAAGAAAAGGCCCGATCAGCGATAAAGAAGGGGAATTTATTTCATTTGTGTAACATACAAAACAGTCCGGCGCCGGGGAAGTTTATGGTCAGACACCGCGCATCGCGCACGCGGACGTAAAAAAAAAGCTTTGCGCGTACATGCCCTGAGGGGCTACGCGGGGCTATGCTTTTGCCTTGACGTACGTACGCTGCGTATAGGCGTACCGTGAGGACGCTCGAGTGTATCTCGGCCTTTACTCCCTGGCGCGCTTTCTATAGCTGCCCACTGCCCCACCTGGTGGTGATTGGGTTAAATGCAGAGTCAAATTTCGTCTTGTATGGAAACATACACAGATGACAAAAATGTGACATTATTATTATTATTATTATTATTATTATTATTATTATTAAATATTTAGTTTGGAAATTAAATATTTAATTCACACCTAAATATTTAGATCACCAACTAAATAGTTAACTTGCAAGTTAAAACGTAGTTTGTAGTTAGTCCAACAACAAAGTGGTGGAAACACTAAAGAGAGCGTGTCAAGGAACTTCAACACGTGATGCAGAAACATCAAGATGGTCTAGTGGCAGGGCTTTTGACTACGGATCCGAAGGTCGCGGGTTCGCGCCCCGGCCACTACCCAGCTTGGGGTGTCTATGAGTGCACACCTATTTCTCCAGCTCCCCGGGCGCTTTCGGGCTGCTCACTGCACCACCTGGTAGGTGGTTGGGTTAAATGCAGAGACGAATTTCGTCTGTGTATGGGAACATACGCAGATGACAGGAATAGACATTATTATTATTATATTATTATCACTGCAGAACCTTACGTCCCTGAACTCCGCCTTCTGACTCCTTTCTTTGGTTCAGTTCGTTCATTGAGACCTTGTTTGACTGACAGCTGTTTTATGCTGCAGTGTAGAGTAAAATATACTTTAGGTCTGAGAGCTTGTATGCTCAGGATTTTTATTTGATGATGGATGCAAGGATACCATTTTTATGATTGTATCAAAACCCTCCAATGTGTCTACAACTTTCCACCCAAAACGAACATGCAGATGTTTCATCAGGCCAGATGCAGACGGCATGAGGGTGACTTCATTCCTGCTTTTAGACGGCGGCGGAGGACAAACAAAGGTGCACCTACTTAATCTGTGAGGGGAGTATTTACTTAAGTCAGGCTTGAGGGTCATCTCGTACGAAGGCTGCAGATGGCTCAGGTTCTGGAAGGATCTGGACAGGGTCAGGTCATAGGGCTCTGTGGCTGAGGTCAGGATGTTGTTCACCCGCTGGGATCTCTCTGCAGGAAACAGGGGAGACAACAAAGCACTGCGGTCAGTCAAAAAGACACAGGAGGACGAGAAGATTTGGATAAAATCAGATGCAGCAGAAAATGTTCAGGACTAAGAATCAACAACAAGGTGGAACATTAGGACTGTAACTGTAGGCGTAGACCCACATGTGGTCATTTGACTTGTTTTGTTCCGGTCCAGTTGTATTTACCACACACTGACACGACGACCCAGAGCGCTCAAGGACTTGATTTAAAAACAAAGCAGTTCTTTTCTTGTGTTATTGTTCCTCTCGCCTCCTGCCAGGCTGCCATTGTAAATCAGATTTGTTCTTATTGACTCGCCTTGTTAAATTTAGATTAAAATGAAACCTGAAAAACACTGACACAAACACTCCTGCCTCATATAGATGTAGGGGTTACCACCAACAAATGTAAGACATTTATACTGGTAAATATAATCTGGCCTCTGACCAATCAAAAATATTTTAGTATCTCGGGTTGGAGGCATGAAACCATGGACCCACCCCTTCCACCAGGTTCACCTCTCTGATGGTATGGGGGTGCATTAGAGTGTCTTGCAGGCGCAGCTTACACATCTGGAGAAGCCCCATCAACACAGAATAGTATCTACAGCTTTGTAAGCATTTAAAAATATATATTTCATTTAACTTTTATTCTCATTCAGTCACAAGGAGTCATGTTCAAGAGAAACGTGTTTAAGACAGACAACATATAGAGTACAATAAACAATATATAGCAATTAAAAACAAAAAAATTAAGGTGCCATATAAAACAAGATAAAATACTATAAAACAAGAACATATTAGCTCTGATGCATGCTCAATAATCCAGGTAGAAAAATCTAAAAAAGCTAAGTCTGGTCCTCTGGACATTCAAAAAACAAAACAAAACAAAGCAAAAAAAAAAAGCTGTAGAAACGTTTCGTCTTTCGTCCGAGAACATATTAGCTTTGATGTTTCTAACAACCTAATCAATTGTTTAACATCCCTTAAAGAAATGAAGGTGGCCAACTTCAGATCTTGTTGCAAGGTGCTCCAGGTTCTGGAGCAGAGTAAGAGAAGGTATGTTTGCCGAGTTCAGTCTGCACTGAGGGGACACTGACTGCAGGTAATGATGGCCTGAGTGTGCACGCTGTAACTGCAGTAATCACCAGTTATGAATCTTAGTGTGCCATGGTAGACAGCATCCAGCATCTTTAAAACTGAGCCTTGTGGAACACCATAAGTGACCATTAGGTAGCTATACCAAGTAACATTATGTTGAACACATTGCCTCTGCCTCACGTCCTCAAAAACCTCCAAAAACGTAACTCCTCAATTCTTCCAAAACCTCCAACAATTGTTCTCCTCAGATTCTCCAAAACCTCCAACAATTGTTTGCATCAGATCCTCCAAAACCTCCAACATCTCCTCAGGTCCTCCAAAACCTCCAACAACTCTTTTCCTCAGGTCCTCCAGTACTGGACTCCTGAGGTCCTGGATGTTTAGAGAAGAGGGGAGTCCATGGAGGTAAACTTGGACCTGGAACAACTTTAAAGAGAAGTGTTGCTGACATCACATTCACAAAGATTCTTTTTTTTTTTTTTAAATATATATGCAGTGGTACACCTATTTCTCTGAAAACTCTCAGTGAGACATCTCTTTCTTGGGAAACCCTCAAGAGACTTTTAATTTTTGTTCTAATTCAAATAATCAAAAGAATAACCTTTTGTTATGGTATTATCATTATTATGTTCAATATTTTGATAATCAAAGACTCTGTTCAAGTCGAAGGACATGTCAGAATGATCTTTCAGTATTTGTTTAGAAGTGTTAAGACAATTTAATCAGTTTTAATCATAAAGCTGGCGTCTGTTTTCTCCTCCCTTCTACTTAATTTCTCCTCCTACTTCCTGGTTGCTAACCAATCGGGAAGGAGCAAGTCACAGGATGTCAAGCTCTCTTTAAAAGCGCTGACTTCCTTGAACAGTTGAGTTGGGTTGGAAAGTTGAGATGAGACTTTCTTGATGCTGTTGGACGTTGACCATGATTCAAAGGTCTCGTCATCTACAATCCGACCGAGCTTCAAAGCTCCAAACTTTTAATAAAAATTCCTTCTGAGGAATATTTTATTTTGGAAGTCAACCGGACTGCCACTACTTCAATCAATCAAAGCGAACTCTGGCGACGCTGAAAAGTAAACGGACTGACCTCCTCGGACATCAAGGAAAGCTCCATTCTTGACTGACCATCACAAGGTAACGAGTTGCTGATTGTTTACCAGCTTACCTGTGTTTAGCTGGCTGTTGCACGGAGAGCGTGTCATTCCTGGTTGAGCCCATTCACTCATCCACTCAAAGATAACTTCCCCTCCTTTTTCCTCCTTCTCCTATCTTGCCAGTAACATTAAGTTAAAAATCGGTGAATAAATAAACAATCATTACTCTTGAACTTGAACTAGTCACGAATAAGTAATACATAGTTCCCATGTGACGTCACATCTGTGGGTTGTCCTGTTTGACCCTCCCACAGGTAGGCAAAGCAGCAGTTGGAGCGCGTTCTACTGGATGTTCATTTTTCACGTTGTTTTTTTTGTTAATTTCTAATTAATTGCAATGGTTACTTCGTGTTGTGTCAGTGGGTGTTCCAGTCGGGTAGACGTTTGGGCAACGCGCAGGTTTCACTTAATCAAAAAAAAAGTAAACGTGAAGGATTTATTTCATCGGAGAAACTCAAAACCGCCCCATCTCTGCTTGGATCTGCTCAGAAGACATCGTGCTTTTGGCCGGTAAACAAAATATTCTACATAAATCATTTTGTGAAACAATGTTAGAGTACAACTGTCTGTGTGTTAGAGCTGTGTTTTTTATTTATTTTTTATTTAGCGACAGCATGCTGTGGCTAGCTTAGCATCTCGCTAACGGACAACGGCCTCCTCACGGTCCACCGGGACCGGCGGGGAGACTGTCCCAGTTGGAGAAGGAGGACGGGAGCCAAGTCGTGCGGGCAATGCGTCGGTCCCATGGGACGTGCCCCCGCGGCCGCGACGGATCCACGCCGTCCGACCTGAGCTGGAGGGACTCTCCGCTCCAGTGCTAACAACAGGCTAACTTCCAACACGGTAACACTCAAAGTGCTGGTTCTGGTCCGTGTTCAGCCTGGACTGTTTGTGTTGGCTGTGTGTTATTTTAGTTAAACCTTTTTTTAGCTGGTTAGATATGATTGAGACAGTTTACACATCTTTTTTGGATTTAAAGCTGTGAAGCCGGTGTGCTGTGAAGCCGGTGTGCTGTGAAGCCGGTGTGCGCTCTTTGTAGTAATTAAATAATTAATGATATCGGAGTAACTACTTTGTGACAAGTTGTCTGATTCGTCTGCCATGATTTCTTTCTCAAACTCATTTAACTCGACCACTGCCAGTTTGCTGTTGTTCCTTGGTGAAGCTGTGGTAGCTCGTGTTTTTGTCCGTATAATTTGCTCTGCTAGTTCGCCATTTTGCCTTCTCTGCCTTCAGATGTGGTGCGGAAGCCGGTATGAGGGCATGTCTGGGAACTATGTATTAAGGTTGTGACAGGTAACCCTGCTTGACATCTTACATATATAAGTACAATTTCTTGGTTTTGACATTTGATATGTTGACTTAACAACAACAACGACAGTGACAGCGACAACAACGACGACAAAGACAACAACGACAAAGACAACAACGACAAAGACAACGACAACAACAACAACAACGCATTTCTAACTTCCAGTTTGTCGGCATTTGTCGGCCCGGTTCTGGTTCCGCTCGATGTTTCTTCTCGTTAAAATTGTCATTCCTCTCCACTCTCTCTTCACCTTCATGCAGTTTGAAGTCAGCGTGCATCTCCAGTGAAAGTTCATCTCTGAATGCCTCCGACGGCTCGGGTCAGGATATTATTTCCTGACACCATTAAAAGCTCGCTGCACTGATGGAGCTCCTGTGGTTCTGTATATGGAACGCCCGGTCACGGGTCAGGAGGCCCAGTGGGTGGGACGGGCCGGGAGCAGATTTTAAAATAGGAGCGGAGGACGACTGCAGCAAGGAGGACAGACAACTGAGGAAGGTGTGGTGCTGCAGAGGGGATACACAATGGACGAGGTGGAGGTGAGAAAAAGGAGCGAAGAAGAAACGTCAGATTGTGGATTAAAGGTCAGACTGTTGTGCTGCAGCAGCTGGAAGCTTTATGGATGCAAAGAAATAAAAAAATATATAATAAAAATGAGCAGGATATTAATTTACTCTTTCCTGCTCATGAAACACGTTTAAATAAATCCATAAAAACACCACCTGTGTGTTTTCACCTTTAAAGGTATTGTGACATGATGTTGGAACTATGCTTAAAGTGGCACAACATATATATATATATATATATATATATATATATATATATATATATATATATATATATATATATATATATATATATATATATATATATATATATACAGGTAGTCCCCGATTTACGAGCGCTCTGATCTACGAGGTTCCGGACTTACGAGCTGGCGAATTATTGGAAAAAACGCAAAAAATACTGAGTTTTCCTGTGTTTTTTCACCACAGTTCGTTAGCTAAACATGTGGACACACGTTTCCGATCATTTTTATGCACTCATAAGCAGTTTTTCGATGAAAAACGAGTGTTCGTAGTCGCGCTAGCAAAACCGTTCCAATTTACGAGCGAAATTCCGGACTTACGAGAAGCGTGGCGGCCGTTCCAAATTACGAGATTTCCGGTTTACGAGCGCCTCGTTGTAACGGATCTCGCTCGTAAATCGGGGACTACCTGTATGTTGTATCATCCAACTATGTTCATTTTTACAAGCAAAGATGATTAATCAATGAAAATTTGTTTCAAAGTTATTTTAAACTTGTCGCCGTGTTTCGTCACGGGAAATCCGGGTACTTCCGCATGCGACGTCATGTGACGTAGGGACATGAAGTTCAGTGTGCGGCTGCTATTAGAACGCAGTTTCATTGTGTTCAAGATCACCTACTTTTTTTTGTATAACTTGAAACATGCAACAACGTTGTGTCGCATTTGGGTGTTCTAATATCGCCAGTGAACAAGTGAGCCTTTTCACTTTCCCAAAAGATGAAAAGCTTTGTCAAGAATGTCGGAGTCCCCCTCGCTCCCTGAACGGTAAGGCTCAAATAAATACGGCGCTACATTAGAACCAGCTGTTTCTTGTTCATCACTCGAACTAACTTCGGCTTCCCAAACTGAAGACAAATTGCTCAAGTATTCACTTAAATTGCTTAATTCCTCGGTTTCTATATTCTCTGCCATTGTTATTTACAATGTGCGTTCATTGCATTGCGTCATAAAAATGCGTCGGCGTTTGACCCCTCCCTTTTCCACCCGAAAACTGCGACGCACTGCAGAGTTACGTTTATTAAAAAAATACTTTTATATATTAATTATCCGAAGCATCTGTGCACAAAAAAATCAATGCTGAGTAGCTCCTCTGTCTAAAGATGTCTATGTTCCAACATCATGTCACAATGCCTTTAAAGTCTCATTTTAGAGCGAGCACACAAATCTGGGTGAAAAAGAAAGGGTCGATGAACGTGCAGCAAAACGTTTGAGCGGGGAGAAGTCGTTCTTGGACTCTAGGAAAAAGGTGTTGTGGGTCAAAAAGGTCAAAAAGAACCGCTCGTGAATGATGCATGGAGGGTACAGCTCCTTTAGAAGCTGAACAGACTTCAGGAGTGCAGCCTGAAGAGTTGTGTTTGGCTCTGAAAGCACTTTGTTCGGTTTAAGTGCAGACGAGCACACGCAGCGCACGGCGACCACACAAACTTTCAGCTTCAAAATGAAACGACCACACCGAACACGTTTCCAGTTTCAAAGACGGTTAATTAAATTGTTTTATTTTCGGGGAGATGCAGGGAATTAAAGATTACCGTCACAGAAAACCACATTTACAGAGATGGCCGAGCTGCCATGACCGTAATTAGATTTTCAATTGTTGGAGCGAACATCTCACATGATCCGTTGGTTATATCAGACACTTTTTAATTTTCCTGTAATAATTCTGCCAGTGGGACGGAAAATGTTTGGCTTTCTGTCGCTGAAGCATCGATACGTTTTACTTTGAAAAGCCATCTCTACCATGGGAGCTGATGTTTTCCTTGGATTTGAACTTGCTTGGCCTTTCTGGATCATTTCAAGAGACGTTACCTGGTTTAGGAGTGAGCGCAGTCAGGTCCAGGTGGCTGTGCTGGTACTCGTGGTGGTGGTGGTTTCCTGTAAAAAATAAATAAATAAAAGTTTTGTCCATTATATTTTCTCCGAGCTCCACTCATGGCCTCATGATGCTCTGGCGCAGCCATGTTAGACCAAATTAAAACCATAGATGCAAACCATTTCAGATAAAAAAAAATTCCCGTACGGTCAACACGTCAAGGTTTATTTAGGCCACACACTTTGCTTTCATGAAAGTTCGCAGTCATCAAATGCAACATTTAGCTGGAGCCGTTTGAAGACGTTTCTTTTCATAAATCCCAACCTATCGATCCGTGCAGCTGAACCTTTTGGACATCGTTCTGATCCAGTTATATCGCGTGGAACAACATGGCAGTTCTGCACAGCCATCACTCCAGATATGTTTCACACTATTTTTCTTTCTGCACTGATTTGTTGAAAGTTTGCTCAGATAAGTTCAGATACTTCACGTGCTCTCACATCCCACATTCATTTTCCACGAAGCCATAAAAAAAGTTTTGTCTGATAAAAAGATACAATTTCAAGTGACACCAATGACACTCAACATTATACATTTTATTTACTGGTATATTAAATTGAACTTTCTAACCTGTCAGTGTACAGTATCAGTTTGTGGAAGCTGGTTGGGCTGAACCCAGAACTGCAAGTATAAACTGCACATGGGCAGCACGGTGGTTCAGGGGTTAGCCCTGCTGCCTCACAGCAAAAAGGTATTGGGTTCAATCTCCACTTTGGATCTGCTCTTTCTGTGCGCAGTTTGCATGTTCTCCTCGTGTTTGGGTGGGTTTGCCCTCACAGTCCATAAATGTGCACGTTAGGCTGCCTTCAGACCCCCCATTAAGAAGAGAGTTGTGATCTCGGTGGGATTTGTCTGGTTAAATAAAAATAAGAAACCAAGAGTTCAAGAAAATAATAAATCAACAGATAAAATACATGGTGGTACATGTGATGAAACGAAATTATGTACACAGGGTCCCAGTTACACCAACAACAAAATGTAAGAGAAAAACAGTAATAACATCTAGGATATAACTAAGAAAAACATCAGCTAAAAATACACTAAGCACTAATGTAGTAGAAAAACATCATTATAAACAGCAGCACGAACATGAGTCTGTGTGAGCAGATGGTCACAGATGAACACAGCAACAAGAAACAGATAATAATAATAATAATAATGAATTCAATTTATAACGCACTTTTCATTAATGAAAATCTCAAAGTGCTACAAGGTGCAACAGAATTAAATGTCAATAAAACAAATAATAAAACAATTAAAATCAATAACAGTATCAGCTAAGATCAAAAGTAGAATCATGAGGAGGTAGAGTATGCTTGGTTGAAAAGAAAGGTCTTCAAGCCGCTCTTAAAGTCAACCACAGACTGTGGGGCTCTCAGAACAGTCAGGAAGAGAGTTCCACAGGCGGGGGGCAGCCACACTGAAAGCCCGGTCACCCATGGTCCTTAATTTGGTTCTCGGAATGTGAAGGAGATTACTGCTCTGTGACCGCAGCGAACGGGTGGATGAGTATGGAATAAGAATATCCTTCAGATAATCTGGTGAAGTTCCGTGTAAGCATTGATGTGTGATGAGAGCAGTTTTGTACTGAATTCTGTAGGCGACAGGAAGCCAATGAAGGTTATGGAGAATGGGCGTAATATGTTCAAATTTACGAACTCTCAACAAGATCCTTGCTGCACTGTTTTGAATATATTGAAGTTTCTGAAGGTTTTTGCCAGGGATTCCAATAAACAGGGAGTTGCAGTAGTCGAGCCTGGAGGAGACAAAAGCATGGACGAGCTTCTCAGCATCGGAAAAAGATAGGGAAGGGCGAAGTCT